>SNQN01002288.1:48275-76741 GCA_008642245.1 Bassia scoparia | reverse complement strand
CTAATCCATTTGCACAAGACATGATTTACCTGTGTCATCACATCATTCAAATACCAACATAAATATTAGAAACCCGTGCATTACTACTTCAGTTTTTATGTCGAAGACTTGTAATTTTCAACCCTTAGATGTCTCGAATTGTATTGATTTATTCATTCTTCTTGAAGAATACTGACAGGTTCCCATCCAAACACAAATAAAATGTTGACCACGGGTCTGAGAGCCACAACTCCACGATCAACCACCCTATGTGAAATGAACAAGAATAGTTTTACAAGTATAATGTTATGTTACTAGTGAGCGCACAGACCCCCAATTCCAAAAGCAATTGAATACCCATCACAATCAAGCATATCAGCCATCGAAAAGAACACTTAAGAGAGAGATACGAGATGCAACTAAAATTACTACAAATAGCATTAACAAGAATTTTTTTTCCCGAATCATAACACTAGAAAGTCATAAATTTCATTAAACAAATTCAACCACAGTCAATTTAATTGGAAACCTATTTGAAACACGTGTCTGCAGCTGGTAAACAGAAAGGAACAGTTACATTTCTGCTCTTGGTAATCAAGCAAGCTTACCACAAGACTTTAGCCACGTCTTCCAGAACGTATATCTAAGTTTCATAAAGTCAACATGCTAAGTTCACAAATGTCAAGAACTTCTAGTTTGATATTTATTTGCTAGTGTCATACCTATCTAACAACTGTGCAATCCAAAACCCTTGTCTCCTTCACAAGATAATTGCTTCCTAAAAAGGGGGAAAAAACACAAGAAAAAGGAAGAAATATCTAAGTCATCCACCATAAAACATTAACTTCGTTTACTTGACTTAAACCTTAATTCACGACAGACGTGCATTCAAACAGCGCTCTAATGTACTCTCATCCCCAAGTCTAATGTTCGTCTACCTCATTTAAGCTGTTCCATAAGTGCTCAACTGGTCAACACCAAACACGCCTCAACTATGTCCAGTCATCGCCCACAAAACAAATACAGGAAACAACAACAGCCCGCATGTCAGCAATTGGAATCATCTCACACGTGTTGCCTATATTTAGCGAACAAACGATGGTAGTTCAATTTAAACTTGCACCTGTCTCATTACACACGTTAGAAGGGAAGATAACTTAATCACGTCCTAATAACAAAAATATATGTCAGCAATAAGACCAGTGATTAGAAGTTACTAGTTCAGCTGACAATCCCCATCCACAAACACTATGTCACACTGTGTGTCAGACATTCTTTATTCCACCAACAAACAATTTGTACTATCACATCAAAAATTCTATACCCTGTATGCAACAACGTGAGCCAGTCACAAATATACTCTACTATAAAGCCAGAACTTCAAAGAACTCTGCAGACGAATACTATACTACAACAATCTTACCAACTATGCATTCCAAAGACCCAAGACCATAGCCCCAGCACACAGTATTATTCTGGACAACCGATAAAGACCACACAAACAAACATCTTGTTATGGCCAGGTCAACTGCGTTTCGCATCAGCATTCTCCAGCACGTAACAGCTCACTAACATCCGTATCATCTAAGCCTCCTGACGAGAAGGTAGGGTTCAAAACTCCAAAACCTAAGCGTCGGAAGAGCAAGTTTGTTTAACTTTTTACTATCATCCCCACATAGAACAGATCATCGTTCCGATCAACCCCCCAACAAGCCACCTAATTGTCCGGACAACCCCTCATAATCTCCAACTGCAACCTGGCTTCACCAACAACAGTCCAACATTCCCAGGTCTTACATGAATGGTGTTTACACATAATGATCTATTAAATCTCCGTCCAACTACCAACTCTTTCTATCCTCCTTGAAAGAATTATCTTTTATTCCCCCACAAAGGGTCTACACTCACAAACCAAACATTGTTGGAACCAAACAAGGATGCCTCAAAATCCATCTATCACAATCCACCACCAAGTTCACACGTTCTAGCCAGAAGAAACAGTCACAAATCTTAAAATCATTGTACTAAGAGATTATACGGATACAGACTATTCCACAGCAACTCGCATGATTGCGTTAAATTGAAACTTTGATATTTTATAGTCCCATCTTCAGAGCAATACCTAAACAGACGCTTTATCAACGTATGCTTAAAACCAAAACCAGACCAAAATCACAACACATTCAGTATCATGATTGAGCTGCGCTTTTGCAAACAAATCCAGTAGGAATCCCCAAACCCTAAACTTTAGACAAGGCAGGGTGGCAGACCAATTGTCACTATCGACTATACTTCTGCTTCACGAACATATTAAAAGATATAGCCACAGAAACAGAGTCACTCCCCTCAAAGCAAAGGTCAAAAACCTGAGCGAAGACCCAAGCAGCGACACATATTTTGCAATATTTTATGCCGCAGAAAAAGGAACAACCGTCTGGTACATACTATTGTTCTGGCGACTTTAGTTCACACAACCCACTCCACTTTCAACTATAACCCCCACATCTCTGGTCTGCCCAACCACTTCGCTCTGGCTGAAGCAAAGCCAACAACTATTTTTTCAACTATAAGTAACGAGCATCTTTACTAACCTGTAATATCTTATTCTTCAGAACTAAAGCAAGGAAACCTATCTACACAACACGCCCACGCTCAATACCCTATTAGTACGCAGAGATTTCTCACGTTCGCCACTATCCCTACTTCAAACAAGATGACATCATATGAAGTCCTCACACACTCCAATACTGCAACTCCCAGCCGAACACAACAGTCCACAGCCAACTTCGTGCGATCCATCTACCACTACTCATAAATTTCACCTAGCAGAACTAATCAGAGTTCCACACCAAGTGAGTGCGTGGTGCGATCAATGCCAAACTCTCTCTTGTCACCACCGTGGCACTGCCTCAAACCAACTCACCGACGCCCCCGTCGATAAACAATACACAAAGGCTCCAGCACACCCACAAGTGCACACCATCAGAATAGCCATGGTCCCACATCAGCTAAACTAGGAATAGTAAGTGTGAATTCTCACCAGCGCCCTCCCACCACACGCACGCCAACCTCACAATCGCCCACACCTACCATCACCACCCACTAGCGAACCCGACGGAACCGCTAGACATGAACTGACAATCGACAAAGTGCTGAACCAAATCCCCTGATAAACAATCACACCCTACAATCCACCCACAGTGCCACTAACATAATCCTCGATGCAGATCACTCCATACGAAGCAAGTACGACCAAATACCCATTCAACAGTACATATACAAGTACATACACTCCACAACAGCCCCACACCACACCATCAACTTTGTACTCTCCGAACAACCACCACATTATCACAACAAACATGCCATCGATCCAGACACGACTACCCAGAATCAAGACCGACACCGCCAAAACACAAACAAATCTATCACAAATCTCACACACATGAACAATACAGTTACAAAACGTAAACTTCGCTCGAACATGACAGCCCAAGCAATTAACATACACACCAGAGGCAACACGCTGCCTAATAGCAGAACCTAGCCACTAATAAACACTCAACTTTTGACATATCTAATCGGAAGTACACTCCTACAATCACCAAACCCAACACCAACAACAACAGAGCGCACACCATCCCAAATTTCCTATCAAAAGCATATTTGTGTGACAACAGTAAGCTCACCCCTCAAAACACTTACCAGCGCCACAACAGCTAAGAATACGCAGACATAGGTCAAAGAGTCACCACAGAAAACCACAAGACTCACATATCACCCTCTATAATGACTGGTTCCGCTATCAGATTAAACTATCCACCCATATACCTCGACCAACTAAGTCTTCACTTTACCCTCACAAGGACGCACTATGCCGCCATAGGAACACACCATCTACACTTGCCCTTTCTTTAACTCCGCATATCCACGAACACCACCCACTCCTCAACGTCTCTCAACTCCATTAACCCCATGACAAGCCACAATCACTACTACACCCGCACAAACCATACCAACGCATCCACCCTTGATTTACCCACCCACACACCGCCCACCACTATCCAATCACACTCAGAGAGCGAAACACCCACAATCATACACACCTCAACTCCGCTCACAACACCACTACCCACACACACAACACAAGCAATCTCCACTGACCACACCCACAAGCCACACACCCTAAAACAACGCATCCAACTACAATAACCTTAACCCCATCAAAATCGCACCCACCAAATCTCTCACCCCAAATGCACAAGCACACATCCGTCCTCAACACAACCATACACCAACCTCACCCTCAGCAAGGCAGGCTCCTCCCACCGACAAGCCCATCCACACACAATACCACCGCACACCGATGCGCTGACAACCAAACTCTAAAATCAACGAACAACACTCCCAATACGCCACGCGACCACCTCAGCTCAAACCACTCAAAAACCACCCCGCACTCAGCGACAGACCAATCACGCTCACTACCCACACAATCGAGCAAACAACCCACTGAAGCCATCAGACGCATGTCTCAGCGGCACCATACAGCGCCACCTATACCCAGCCACACCACCACCTACACCTCATCCCCCCACAACACACAAAACGCACCCACCGAAAACTGCAAACCATCAACCACACACAAGACCACACACATCACATCGACACCACAAATACCCCATCACTATACCTGACATAAAGCACTCAACACCGCTCGACAATACCGAGAACCAGCAACACCCTCCACACAAATCAACCAACAACCCCAACACACCACCACCGAGAACAACACACCCAGACCATCACTCCATACCCACACAGCTACACTCACTACTATCAACCCTGACACATCAAGCCCTCCTACACAAAGAAACAGCCCATCAAACGCCACGAAATAGCTCACACCCGTGACCTATCTGATCATACTGTACGCAACAAACAAATTCAACTACAGACTCCAGTCTACACAACACGTCCTCCACTTCAAACCATTCGAGCGACAAACTCAACAACACAGCAACCAGCATCTTCACGCTCACACCCATTCTGCCACTCCTCAACAACAAGACGGAGGGCCCACACAACCCGCCCAGTACGCACCTCACAACAAGCCGTACCTCGTAAACACCAACTCACTACCTTTCAGCAGTAAAAAACACTACAACTTCCAGAACACATAATGCAATACACTTAACCATACTGAAAAAAACACTCTTTAGATTGCTTTATGCTGTAGCATGCGTGGAATCACGTTCAAGGTTCTAGTGTCGAACACAGTGGGCCACAAAGCTTAACATTCTGTTTTACCTCTCCTGTTACAATGCAACAAAAATTTCGACATATACTCCACCCACTCAAGGACACAAGATATCAATCACATGAATTAAGAAAAATCTATTGAAACTAAAACTGTCAATGCCCTTGCCAATTTTTGCACTTCTGAGACCAATCTGGCCCGATATGGTTAACCAAAGTATAAGAACCCCAGTTTCCAAGAACGATCCCGGCCAGTAAAAGGACTTGTACGCCTTCAGTATTCTCATCAAATAAATGACCGCCAATAGTAGGGCCTTGGACAATCCTCCCTTTGTTCCCTGTCACCTGACGAGGCGGAAGTGCAACACCAACGGAAAGACCAGATAAACAAACAACACTCTCACTATGCACTGCACTTGAGATTGCCCCTTAGTCACAATTCACAAACCAAGAATGCACAATAAGATATGGTTACAACATTCACCATAATTTCACAAATAAACTAGCCAAATTAAATCATCAGAAACTCTGTATGATTGACGTACCACATGATGATCACAATGTAACAATTCACATTTAAATAGCATGGGCATACAGGAATTTTAGACATGCGCCACACCATAGAATTTGCAAGAAGCATCTGAATGGACACTATATCATCCTTTATTAATTACCTTAACAAAATGGCACTGGAAAAGATGTACTTTGGACTCTTATGCAGTCTTTGCCAAATCATAAGACAAAAATAGATGCACGAGATTGCTCAAAACTATCAAGGACGGCAAGGCAAGAGCCGCCTAGAGTGCCTTTAGTGAGGCACCGCCTGCGCTTTTTTAGCAAACAGCTAGATCAGGAGTTGTGAATTCGAAAAGTAATAATTCCTCCGTATCACTAAATAGAACAAAGAGAGTTTCAGCGGATCTAGGCAAAAATGAACGGGGTGTTTCAAGCTTGATTATCATGCTGTGGTTATTGTAAATTAAGAGAAGAGTAAGATATCTTATGGCAGAGGGTCCAACTAGCTTAATGTATGGACACTATACAATTAACGGATAATCTGATCCTGAATATGCGAGCCTGACATTATCTTCTAGCAGAAAGGAATATTACTCGAAGAGGGGATAAAAAGGGTGTTAATCGCAACCACCAAGAGAGATTATACAATCCTAGCCTATGCCATTGTTACGTTTTACTATTCACATGGAATAAAAAATTGTTTCAATTATTTGTTGATATAATTTGTCTATTGAATATATGAAATTGTTGCCTTACTTTATCGCACCAACAACTCGGCGTGAGTGCAGTAGTAAAATTTTGCTTCTCAATTAAAGGGTCTCTCTCTTCGTCTAACTTTCGCAAAATGTTGTCACTATAAGACAACAATACCACATTAACATCAATTGACATTGCTTCGACATTGTTCATAAAATATTACACGCAATTTTAATATAAGCTCCGAATCAAGAATTCCCAGTACTATACAAAAAAAGAACAATACCTATACCGTAAGGCATAAATGCTCTGAGAGATTTAGATTGTTTCCACATCATAGCTCGAGAGATCTAATGATTGAGCCCATATGCTGATCTAGATAAAGACAATATATTTTTGCATGAGTGCAACTTAAAATATTGCCTTGAGTGAGACCACTCCCCACTGTGTTCCGACTACTGATCCTCTGTGTCTCATACCATATACAATCTATAAAATGATATAGAGTCTATAGTGTATGAAGTTTCACTTTTTATATTACTAAGTATCTGAGCCTACTCAAAGATGAACTACGAACCAAGGAGATGTTTTTACAAATAAACATTAAAAGTCGATGGTTATTTCTTTAATTAACAAATATTTGCCTCTCATTACTACACGCATCCATCTCAGCACACGAAGGAAGATTTTATAGGCGTCACCCATTAAAATACAATTTCAAATGCAAATACGCAACTATTCTCATTGAATAAATTATCATTAAAGTAAACACATGAAAACGCTCATCACCCACCTCGACTACAAAACCCGCGCATACATATAGCTCGCATCTTATTAGAACAATATAACCTTCATCTTAGCGCACCCCATAACTGTTGACCCACATTTACGAAGCAGTATCTCAGCCTTTCTGCGCTATTGACACCGAAATGCGCCCTATTCTGCAGCCTGGTTTCACAATCAATGACATCACAAAAGTACGTCCCTGTGAACACCATTGAGTGATCTCGAATAACTGCGCTATGTGTTAGAGTGGTACGACACTTATCTGAACATCACTTTCCAATCCAACGATATTTGAAAGATCGGGTCCACCAAAAGCGCTATGGCAAGAGAAGACTTTCACTAAATGTAACCCTGTAGTTGGGTTTGGTACTCATCCTTCCAGAATCAACTCACTTTATTGACAACCGAACAGCTTCAAATGCAGGCAACTGTAGGATAGTTTTTGGTATACACGTCGCTTCGATATTTGTGATTGACTTGACTATCGCTTATATTATGAAAAAAACAAACGTAATCACATTCCCAGCCCTTACATATGGGGTGGGTAAGAAAGTGATGGTAAAGCGAATGACAAAAGACCACGCACTATATAACATGAAGAATAACATATAACCGAAGCAAGCTATTATAGAGGAAATGATATCATGCAATTATGTGTAAGCCTTTGCTAAGATATGACTAATATTAATCCAATCGCTTGGATTGTGCTTGCAAGAGAATCAATACAAAAGGTGATACTGACCTCCAGAGCATAGTGAAGGAAGTCGTACTATAAAATATATTATCATATACTCGACATTGTAATGTTCCCTCATCAACAAACAATTGTCTCTACCTGAGTAGCATATTTAATCAGCCTTATGAAATTTTCTGTGAGACATAGTTAGGATAGAGCAAATGCATTCACGAAGCTCATACATCCAAGACTTGAAAAAAAACAAATGAGTACAAGCCTGCATGTCTCATACGCTAGATTAATGTATAATGCGAACAGTTCTGTAATAGTCAGCAAACAGCGCCAGAGTCCTCTATAAAGTGAATAATTGCCTCCTTATTACGGCTCACCTACACGTAACGATGAATCGAAGGCAGGACGCAACCTGTTGTGGTGTACAAAAATGAAGACAACAATAACTATAACGAACTGACACTAAGTGTTGCCATCAGCCAAGAGGGTGAATAATAGTGGTGATAAAATTTTCTAAGCCTTGAGCATCTCACGAGAAATTTATGTATACTATGTACAGATGGGAGAAACGAACTTCCATAGTGGATAGGGCCTCATCATCGCCGCGAGATATAGAATATGCCTCGAATGGATTAGTAATATCTTGAATGATAATAATAGAATGATAGTAGGAATATATAAAGGTAATCGAAATGTTTATGTCTCTGTCCCTGAAAACTCGAATAATCAAGCCAGCACAGAGGAGTGTGTGGCGTGGTGGTGGGTCGGGGTGGGCTTTGCATCTAGTACACAGTACGCTGATTGAATTTATAACCTAAAGAATTTTGCTCACATTCATAGTAATAACGTCTCCGGCGACACTCAGGTGAAAGCTAGTTGTCATCTGATTAGCAAATTTTTAGCATTTCATAGTATCGTTGCTATCTTTTCTAAAGATATACCACCTCTTTTCTTATCCTCTCGCATTAGGCTGAGTAATTCTTGGTGTGAAAAGCTTTGGCTATCGTGTTAAGGTGTGAACGCTCTCAAGAAGTCATGCAGGTGATCAGCAGCAAGTCGTCACGAATCCACAATAGAGACTAGTTGCCTCGCAATTTCAAGCACTAGAAGCTACACCCTTACATTGCCCCTCTATAGAGTAGTGGATCGATTTGAACCAACTTGCCGAAAGAGTAAATTCCATCCTGTGCCACAAAATTTGGTCAAAAGGCGGCACTAAAATTGGGCGAATATAACACCCACCTCCCCCACAGCAGCCAATAATAAACAAATACTCTTGAAAACAAAGAGAAATGACATGGCCATTCACTGTTCTAACTTCTCTTACTTATTAGATGGCATATCTCCGCATCCCTTCCTTAATAAGTGTCGTAATTACCCTGTTTGGACTAATAAAGGGTGGTTTGTGTCATGTATTTATGGTAAACCGGAAAGCTAAGACATCCCGAAGTGAACCCATAGTGCAATTGTCAAAATTAACCAGAGTAATCTCAACGTTCAATGTCTAAGATGTCCAAACAAAAGTGAGAACTCATTTCATAGCAAATAGTGTCAGAAATTTAATATTGAACTAGATTGCAACGCCAACCGTACAACACAAATTATTACAGAATCTCTTATTCACCCCTCGACGTCCACAGTTTAAGTAGTTTGAGGATATTTAGAAACTTTTAAAGGAATTATTATTAAGCTGATTTGCTACTGTAGGTAATAAGGTGACCTCTTGAAAAGTGCAAATTTACATTGATAAAGAAGATAGAAGCTAGTAAGAACTAATGCCAGAATTTGATAGCGGTATCAAGTGCAAGTGGTGAAGGAATAGTTGATGAACTGGCGTACTATGTTATCGTAGAACCATTGAGGAGAACGAATAGATATCAGAGAACGCAACTACACTGGTTTTATTTTGAAGTAAATTCTATTTGCACATTGAATCCTTTTCATAATTGCTCGATGAAAACTCAGCATGTCAGTCATGCTCCATAGCATCGAAATGTATGCTCAAATTTTAATCAGAAGTTGAACCTAAGTCACTAAGTCTATGGTTTTGAAAAACATACAGATCCGGACCAGCTAAAAGACTTATGGTCTGTGATATACAATTCTGGAGTATATGACGAAGAAGTTCAGTGAACTTAATGACTATACGTCTAAAGAAAGAAGAATAAGGTGGGAATGGGTGATGAAAAAAGGACGAAGAGAAGAGAATACGATCTCGTATATCTTTCCATACACAATCTCAGTTACCAATTTTAGTCATACAGCTATTGTTGATGTGATTAAAGGCCAGGTAGGTGAAGATATAAAAATTCTCTCATGGCGGGTTTTAGCAAATACATTGCAATTTTAGCACTGCTGAATGTACCTTATTATATTATCACTTTTACTCCTCAAAAGATCATCTTGAAATTAACAACCAATATATTTAGAATGAGGAATATTAATGAAAGAATTTTAGGAAGACTCAAAAATTTTGAGCTCCATTAGGTATTTTCAAATACTTGAGAGATCAATATTGAAAAGATAAATGAATAGTTTTCGATCCATCTCACATCCAATTTCACTTATACATCAAGGAAGGTTTCTCTAACGATTCTACCATTGGCACACAACACGCACATCCCAACTATTCTCATCCCCAATAGAATAAACTAAGTCTCAAGACATACCATTAATAGTTGCATGACCATAATAATCGATACTGAAATTCCTCATACTCCTCAGATCACGCCTCGAGAAGACCTAACATGTGAAGAAACTACGACATCTTTCAGGTCCCTGAATAATTTGCTGTGCATACCTTAACCGCTCACCACTCATCTTGTAGCATTAGCAATGTATATAATAGGCAGATCCAATAAAATACATCGAAACACTGCTCCCTAAATACACACTTGATCTAACAGTCTAACTCTTGAGATTCTGTAACCTGCCAACAGGATACAAATCGAATCCATACTCCAACACCGCCCATAAGCGTACAGTATCATTAGTAGGATAAGGAGACATCAATTCTCAACACGAATATTATCCTCCTCTAGTTTATTCATAGGCCATATAGAGCTTATCTTAACCCTCAGTTAAGTCAAGGCATGGACTACAAATGCACTGCTTCATACGGAATTTAAAGTCCGCAACATTTCTATATTTTCTTATCCGAATGTCAAAATCAGATGCTACCCTTAGTTGTGCTTATGCATGATGTCAGTGACGATAGCCGAGTCTCTGATCCACCCATAACACTCGCTCACTAAAAATCTCTACCAATGGTGTAGTATATTTGATGGTTCTCTATATCTCCCATTAATGGTATATCGTGTATTATACTATGCTTTATTTTAAACCATCTAGTATGTATAAAACAAAGCTCAAAAGGCTAGCGGCATTGAAATATCAAAAAAAGCTACAACACCTCGGTTTTATATTATACACCAACGAATACGACGTTATTTAATATACGATGGATTAAAGAAGGCATGCTTGGATTTATGTCACTCAAACACTGCTAAAAAGCATTATAAACGGGGAATATCGGTCCGAATGTTTATTTTTGCAGACCCGTCCTTATTATATTTTTGCTAGAAATACGCATGCCAGAGATACTTTTAACTCAAGGAATAGTCATCAACCGCATACCGACGACATGATTGGACCTAGCCCTCAAACTTCCTTCAGCCAGCAGTAGTCTCCGTCAACACGTAAAGCAAAGTACGAGTTTAAACAGATCCCACAAAACTAGCCCATTCTCAATTCCGAAGATTATTAGAATTAGCCCTTCATAGCATTTTTCACTACCTCACCCTTTTTATCCACCTAGAAAAACTAATAACCTATTATTCTCTCATTTCCCCTTTCACTTCGCGTCTACTAAGTTCTGTCTCTTCCCTCTCTGCTTTCTCAATACTCCTCCTCTCTCATATCTTCTTTGTCTGCTTCTGCTCATCTTTACTCGTCAACTACCTTCTTCCCTAATTCCGACAAATCCCCACCTAATTAACTTTTCAAGATATTTTCTTGTGAGTTATCCTATATTTCCCTATTCGAATTACATGTCTATTGCATGTTCTTGAAAATTTTCCTATTTTTCTCTGAATGTCATAGTTTTCCATTTAGATTCTTTGCAAAAATTTTCTTTCCATTGTGTATATACGATTTGACTTTTGACCAAGTCCACTTGCTCAAACATATTTCCATAGATTGGCTATAGAACATCTTCAGAATTGTGGTTAAGCTCCTTCTCTGTAGACACATATTTTTTAAACATCTGTGCGTCAGGTGTATTTCGAGAGAATCTGTATCAAAACACACTGTTTCGTAATCATTGTTGATCAATCTCATTTTAGATAAGGAGTTTTGATAACAAGATGAATGTTTTGTTATAGCAGCTTTAGAGATTTCTAACATACGAGGTGATTTCACCACTCCCATACTGGTTCTTTGCAGTAAGAAATAATGGGGTTCAAAATTTCGGAGGTTTCTTGAAGGTTAATTCTTGGGTTTTACGCGCTTATGCGAAGATTTCACGATTCTGGGTGTTTTTGGCATTTTTTTGGGTATTAGGTTCGTAGATTTCGAAATTTTTAGGGATTTCTTGGGTTGATTTTTGGTTTTTAGGGTTCATGATGCGAATTCCTGGTGTAAGGAATTCGGGTTTTGCGTCAGCTTGTTGACAGGGTGGTACGTACAAATAGCTACAAGCGAGGAATGACTTAAGGTATAGACTTATTTATTGCGTTTTCTCGATTTTCTTGAGGGGCGTTTCGTTGTGTCGTGGACGTCTGAAGTGGGCAGGTACTGATTCGGTGTTTGAACTTAATGCTGCTTTTATCAATTTGTTTGGTATGACGTTGTTGTTGATCTGGCGGTTAGACGCCAACGTATCTACGGTATAGGATCCTCGTTTGTGCACTTTTTGTAGTTGAGATAGAGATTTCTAAGATCATTGTTTATTATTTATATATTTTTTATATATTTGATAGGAATACTGTTATGATCCATTGGCTTATTTGAGTGTAATGTTTTCGTTGGTAGAATCTGGAAATCATTTAGAGTACATTCTTTATTACATAATGCTCAGAGGACGAAATATTCTTTACCTAGATCTAGATAAAAAGGACTCAGAATCTTATTTGTATTTTTCCAATGATATTTGTTCTAGAATATGGTGTAATGAATTCTATTGGAATAGATGTAAAATATTTATTTGATTTTTCATTCTAGGCGAATTCCTGCTATCTCAGTCACTCATGATGAGTACATGAATAATTTTTGCCAATACTATATATGGTTGATTATACATCTTTAAATTTACTAAAAAATTGTTAGTAGCATTTTATTCATAGATCTTAAATTTATAAAAAATAATAAAAAAATCCTATTCTAAGGAATGCAGGACTCACTGCATACTCGATCCTCCACCTTTGCGCTTTCGCAATAAATAAACCTAGTTGGAGCAAAACCAAGCACAATTCTTATTGAAGGAAAACATTCCAACAAAACTAATGTCTGCAAACTTATTCATGGATACCATTAATATCATCCAGCAAGGGTTAAAAACAGGTCAGTCTAATGGCCTTGAAGATGGATAGCTAAGACTGCACTGACCTAACAGATTTAAATAGGTATTAGCAGGAAAACCATTGTATACGCATAGAATAGGCAAACTTAAAATCGCATAAAATTTCATGAACTCGTGATCAACTTAGTTGATACTATAAAGATTTCGCTGCTGCACTACCTACAGCGACAGAAAGGTAGTTGATCTTGTTATAATTTTTAGAGCAAAATCTGTTGCACTCTTTGGCATAGATATCCCCCTTAGTTATAGACTTGGTTAGATACTGTTAGATCTCTTATATTCCACTTCGATGATTCTCTCAGAAATTCCTGGCTAAAATGATTTGTGTGATTTGTTGGTATCTAAATTTCTTTTGTTCCTTTATTCATCTCTCATAACATCGCCTTATTAGAGATTATTAACCAGTTCCATTTTTTATATAATATATTGCTTTAGGGTCAGACATGTTACTATGTTATGTGAAACACGATACTACCTTTCTAACAAACTGAGTAGAAGACCCGTAGACCGCTCTTAGTTGACTTTAAGAACTGTTTCGTGTACCTTAATATACATTGAATGCCTCTTGTGTTATGACTAAGAGTATAAGCGCTGATTATTTTAGTGACCACTTGATGATTGATAATCTAAATTATAAATTGGTATAAAATAATCAATTGTTCAATGTAATACTATTTAAATTCGATTTCTAATGTTGGAAACCGTTCAACTCAAAAGACTACGAATACCTACTTATAAATTCTCAGAAATACAAATGAAATGCTTCTTAGCAAACAATCTAAAAAAAATGGATAATCCTATTAATATTTCGATCAAAATTAAATAGCTGACAACATCGAGCTCAAATACACAAGTATAAACATCAGGTCTAGTATAAATAGATAATGTCTTACACAATCTCCTAAAATTAATAGTCCAATAACATAATATAATATAACGAAAAGCGCACGAAAAAATTATCTTAAAGAGACTTGTAGACCAAATCTGATCCTAATATTTGCGAACATTATTTAGAATAAAAAGACATAAAAATCAGAACTCCATCACTGTTATAAGTCATGTCAAAAGCTGACGGATTTAGCGCATAATAACAAACCGCATCATGCCATCATTTCGACCCCTACAATATTCTGCCAAGGATCATGTCTCAATCAAAAGCCTAAATCACACAACCAGACCTACCAGACCTTTATGTTGGATAAAGAATATGTAGTCAGATAAATAGGGCAATGCGGCTTACACATTACAAAGACTTCCCATAGTATTTTCGACCGTATCGCATACTGATCTATCTAACCCTCTATGGGCTTAAATACGCAAGAAGGTAACTCCAAAATTTGTCTCTATAATCTTAATCGAGTTTTTGATTAAGATATCTAAGTATTAATGTGGAAGAAGCTCCATAGGAAAGTCAACTTCAAAAGCCAAATATTTTCAGAGCATTGAACATTTCCAATCCATACCGAAATCGATGACAACTAATGTGCATAAGATATAAGATGATATGAGACAGCTTATAGATATGACTATGAGTACAACTCAGAACAGATGGGTTTAGCTGTTAGTAGGCTTAGGCAGATGAATTAACCAATACCAGGGAGACAAGTGAAATGAGACATAGTGATACCAGAATACCAGACTTTGACTTTGAAATATTTAAGCTTTGCTTAAATCCCGCTTAAGGGCTAAGATGAAAGAGTACATCATTGAATAAGCGAGTTGATCAAATTGGAAGCACAACATTACATCCCAAAAGCTCCTGTCTTCGACTTCATAGAGCTCTGGCAAAAGCTTAAGCAAAGTGGAAAATTTATGATCACTAAAAATATTGTATACTCATAAAGAATATATACGTTGAATAATTTTTGTGCCGCATTGCTATGATGCTTCAAAGACAAAGATCACTTCCCAGAAATATACAGATAGAAGAGATAGAAGAATGATATTTGCAATTGAAATGGTGGAGTAAAATATAAGAATTACATACTGCTCTGGTCTCTATGAGTTATGTTGCAATTCAAAGGGTGACTATTTCAAAATACTTGAGGCGTGGAACTTCTTCTTCTCCTCCCTTCGACTCCCAGTTCCTTTGACCTCCCAGGATTTGTTGCCTTCGATGGTAAGGTTTTTACATGGAAGCAGAGCAGTTAATATATTTGAGAAAGATAGATAAGTTCATGCTATGTAGGTTGCACTCTTATTGTGCCACTTGTTCACTAGATAAATCTGTTACAGCAGCTGTTTGTTTAATTGGTCTCCTAGCTCTAGGTTTTCACCTTAGAGGCCGAGACTACGAAGACGTCAACCAATGATAATGTATATATAAGTTATGACAATGGATGGGGTTGGCAGCTCGCTCGGAGCCAAAATCACCAATCAAATTTGTTGTTTCTCGCTGTGATAAATATATCTGATTTTATGTCTATTTTCACTAACGATTGTACATCAATTATCAAAAATACGATTGTAGTAATAAATATCATTGTAATATGGACAGCCTTTAATAGATGCTGGCTATACAATTCCAAAAATGCAGCCTTCAGTGCTTGCAAATCTAATATATAGCTGCCAGAGTGACCCACCAATAACATCGGGCTCCATAGAAGCTTTGAAAGCTTTGTAGTTTACACACAATACATATAATAAAAATCCTCATTCTCATTCTATACTTACCACTCCTGCTCTTACTTCCTCGTATGCTCCAGTTGAATAGTGCTAGGGCCAGCACAGTCATACTGCTCGTGCATCTAGTATTAAATTTGCAACAACTAATCACTACAAGTAAATTCTGCCCAAATCTCTTACCAAAGTTAGTGTATTTATCATTATTTTTTTGAATACCCTAAAAAATTTATAAAGGTCAAAATGTATCATAACTCCGTTGCCTAAGTTATTTGCAAATAGCTGGAGAGATAAAGGATTATTCTTCCTCCAATAGATTGCACACTTGCGTATAGTTTTTGAGGTGAGCAGTTCTCCTGATAGCACAGATAGCCTGTCTAGGTGCTTACTCATTCTTCGTCATTAATTCTCGCCGGCTCTCTCAGTACTCTCGTGCTATTGACTTTTTTCTATATCTTTACAATATCAATCAGATGTTGATATTACTTGTGATGATTTTGTTCATGTCAATTCTCGACTCTAGGATTCATTTTCCCAATTTCACCTAAGTTATGAGTCACGTATGTTGTCTATGTTTCAATACCATTCATTTTAATCATAATTCCCATTCAACTTTTTTGTCATATCATTTAAACTTCATTAATTATTTATCAATCATCTTCTCTGGGTTCATACCTCAACGTAATCTACATTTATATACTTACCTGATAGATTGTCTCCTTAGGTTCACATATCCTATGAGTTTTCATTTTAGTCATATCATTTATCCTCATTACATAACAGCTTCGTTGAGTGTTTGTATCCATTCACTTTTGATTTGCAGCACAAGGCCCTAGCTGCATGTCTACAACATTGCTAATCGTTTTGATACGGTTGAACGGTGTAGAATACATGTTATGACCAGACCTAGTGCCCATGACCATAAAGGCCGATGATACCTTGGCGCATCCAGCTAACGAGCATAAATAAACATTCAGTCAAATTTTATAGCTCCACAACGTGAGCCGAGCTTCCCGGTCCACACCGAGCAGGTGATACATAATCATATCGACCAATATGAACCACCATAAAGATATCGAGTAAAAATGATATGGCTGTGGATTATTAGTCAGCTCAAAATGTAGCTGCAATACATTAATGGCTAGTGAAAGTGAATAATTATAAAACAATAGAATCATAGCTGAAGTAGATGGTTACATAATATAAACACCTAACGAAAATCAAATGACAAATGAATTAATGGAGATGAATATGATTAAATGACCTAGGATATGGTAAAATAATTGTGGATATGTAATAATCCCACGAAAATTACCAAAAACCCTGTGCTGTATTTAAAATGCAGCACAGTGCTGCCCTATCACTCTCGTCAAGATAGGCTTATTACCAAATTCAGTGAACAATTTCGTGGGCTGCATTTTGATTGCAACACAAGGCTGCATTTTTGATTGCAGCACCAGGCTGCATACAACATTTCTCGTTTTGAGGGTAGGGTTATTACCAAATTTCAGTAACAATTTGCCGCCAATCATCCACAATGACCTCTTTCCTCAAGAAAACTTAACAAAACGCCTTCGTTTAGTAATCAACTGCTTCTCATTTAACCTCTGCTCATTCAATACTCATAGGCAAGCGTGAGAGAGAGGGGAATTCCCGTTTTTTGATTTTTAGAACTCGAATCTATCTTCCCTTTAATGTTCACTTCATTTCATTTGGTACTTCTGAATTCTTATCTAAATCAAAATTCGTTAATTTCATTCAACAAATGTATATAGCAAGCTTTTCTCTCCTTGAGTTCGTCCCAAAGCAAACGATCAATCTTATTCAAGCGGTTGGTCTTTGCCTTATTTCATTCATTTTTTATTATTATTTTCATGAAATTCTTGATTGTACATAGTATTTACTTAATTTTCATCTCAAAATAGTAGTATTTTCGTTGATGATGATGCTCTTGAAAATTAGTTTGATGTTAGGGTTCTCCATTATTGGATTTTAATTCCTTGTTATTTGCAAGTTTTGACTCACAGTGCTGCAATAGCGTTTAACTTTAGGGTTAGTACTTAGTAATTATACTTAACGGGATATTATGATTTGAATGTCATTCAATTAACCGCCGTTCCTTAACTAATGTGGAGTTGTTGTGATTTGCTTGCCTTGGCTGTTGCTGGATTTACTTGGTTGTTGATAATTGTGACTTACGGAATTGACATGGAACACAGTGATGAGTTGTTTTACTGTTTAGCCTTCTACAGTTGCAAAAAATGCAATGATGTAAATAGGCTTAGAAACTTCGTGTTTCGTTTTTTTTTTTGTTGCTAAAGAGTATTGGAGATTGTAAGCATTTCATTTGAACCGAGTCTGAATTGGTATTGAGCCTATGTGAGCATTTCATTTGATCGATTAATAGGTATCGAGCTTGTGAGCATTTCATTTGATCGATTAATAGGTATCGAGCTTGTGAGCGTTTCATTTGATCGATTAATAGGTATTGAGCTT
The DNA here is from genome assembly GCA_008642245.1 of Bassia scoparia. Classification (NCBI taxonomy): domain Eukaryota; kingdom Viridiplantae; phylum Streptophyta; class Magnoliopsida; order Caryophyllales; family Amaranthaceae; genus Bassia; species Bassia scoparia. The sequence goes on along the minus strand of SNQN01002288.1, from coordinate 58,121 downwards.
GTAAGCATTTCATTTGATCAGTCAATAGGTATCGAGCTTGCACTAATCCAGGCTCAAGTACATATAAGAAGTCAGTCAAGTCACTAGAGCGGTTCGGCTTWMTAGTTGGTAAAGTGTGGAGTTACATACAAAGCTAATGTACCCTAGGTAGTTTTGCTAATRTACCCTAGGGTTTCTGATGGGACTAGATTTGTGCGAACTTCATATCTTTAGGTCTAGGAATCACGTTGGATTGGTTACTCTACAAGGTCATTAATTAGGGGTCTTGCAGGGGACCTTGCTCTTATTTATCATCACTCCTTCTGTCTGTGAGGCTGTGAGCGTACTTAGTTATCTTGCGTCAAGGTTAATTGCTGGTTTGCCACAAGGATATGTGCCTTGCTAAACTATCTGAAGAGGTTCTTGCACTTTCTAGCCATTAGCTACCTGTTTTTACTTGCTGATTTGTATTATGGTATCCATGAATAAAGTTTGCATCCAAATTACAGCTTTCATTGTTTGGATGTTTTCCTTCAATAGATTTGCTTGGTTGCTCCAACTGGTTTATTTATTGCCACAGGCGCAAAGGTGGATGATCGATATGCAGTGAGTCCTGACATGTCTATAAAGAAAATTATGGTTTTATTTTTTTATTTTTTTTTTATTTTAAAAATCTGAATTGCATTATTTGTAAGAAGTTTCAACTCAATGATTGGAAATTTGTTGTGACTGTAGGATTGTAGGAATACTATTTTGTCATCCTTATTTGAGTACAYATTTCTGTCCTTGAAGTAGATTTTCCTTGCATATTATAGCCAACTTTGTTAGTACTCATCAAAGCCATTGTCTATGTTTATTTTTAAATATTAGGCTTGATCCTTCCAAGAAATTCCAGTATCGTGGTTATGCCAGATCAACAAGACGCACAAATGAAAGAGTGAATGACCATGAAGTACTTTCAGAGTCACAGCCAAATAGTAATAATAGGTCCTGGATGACTTTTGCTATTGTACGTATCTTGAACCCCATTACTTACTGCAAAACATGGGTGTTCACTGTTGTTGATCTAACTCGTTCAAACTTCTCTTTTAGACTCCTTTCTTTTGTTGTCAATTTCAACATGTTTGAAGGTTTCTCATCCTGTCCACTTTAAACAAAATTCTCAGCCTGCTGTTCTACTTGGAGTTGTTAGCGTGGCTGGTTATGCTCGTTACAATGACGAGAGAAGATCTATTCAGAAAGGTACTCTGTTATTCCAATGAATAGTGGTTGTTTTATGCACATATCTTTTTAACCACTTTTATTCTGTGCTAGTATTTGAAATGCTATGAAACCTAATCAATCTGATTGAGGCTAGTTTGTTAAATCACGCTTTGTTGAGGAGACTACTTAGATTAGTGCTAGGTCTATGCTATGGAGAATCCTTGGGTTATTCTCTTTATTTCAAATATATTGCCCATGCGATTTTGTTTTTTTTAATGCTTATCCAATCCAATCCTGTCATGAATTCTYATTTGGAAATCGATGTTGTTTATATCCATTAKATGTCTTGTCTTGTTTATAAAATATAATTGTTAAAAAAATTATAATAGAATATATGAGATATAGGACTAATAACACATTGTTAGAAGTTGTGGAAAGCATTTTAACCTCATAAATAATTCATACAAAATGTAATCAATTTATTCATGAAATCATGATATCCACTTTGATAAGATATCTTGCTAAAAAAAAAAAATAATCTTGAAATTAATTACATTGTCATTATCTCCAAACAAGGTTTCATTTTAAAACTTTTTTTTCTACCTAAATGGTAGGCCACATATAGTTTCACATAGCATTATGGGATTAGAGAAATTACATTGTGTTTGTATAGGAAGAAGTGGGGCAAAGGGTAGAGAAGTGAAAGGGAGGGATCCATCCTCTTTTGTTTCGATATTATATGTTTGTATAGTAAAAATGGGAGCAATGGAAGGATTTATTATCCCTCCCCCTTTAATGAATCAAATCCTTTCAATGTTGTAAAGATGTGGAGGAATAATACAGACTTTTCTTCTCCTTCCCTCTTCTTTCCTCTCCATTCCTCTACTTTCCCTCTTCATATTCTCCTGAACTCTTTCTATCCTAATATCCAAGTCATAGGTCTCCTATGGTCTCTTTTAGTATACTTATAGCCTGAAAATTTCGATCTGGAGCATCATATAAGGGATAGTGCAAATTATCAAACCAGTGTAGTTGGTTCTCCACTATCTTGTCCTCAATGGTTGCRATACCCTACTTCCCTCACATCTATCTCATCAACTGCATTTCTACTACCCTATCTTCTTAGCATGATTATGCCTTTTCAAAGTCCACCATCTACAGTCAAATAATATCCTTTAAATTTACAATTCTTAAACTTAGAGTATGCTGCAGTTACGCTGCAATTGTATAATACTTAATCTGTATTTTTTAAAATTTATTTTATTTGCATCATTGGCAGTGGGCACCAAAAAAAAAGAGGAAGAAAGAGATAGAGAGAGTTAGAAAGTGAACCCATGTTTTTTTGTTTTTTTGTTTTTTGTTTGGGGGTGGGGGTGTTAATTCTCCATATCCCTTTGGAATATTGCATGAAGTACTTAAGTCATTCACTTAGAGGCACTAAGTTACTATCTATCTAATGTCAGAAGTTATGACTTGGCTGCTGCCACTCTCTAGTCACCCACTGCACCCCAAGAATAGTATGCAATGAGTAACAGAAAAGCAACTTGAAATTAACACTAAAAATGCAATCTTGGAAATGAAAGCACACAAAGCTAGAAAGGGAAATTGGCGGCTTGTATTGATTTCAGAGAGAATTACACATTGAAATGACCTAACATAAATTATAGTACAATACAATCATCACCTTTTTTCCGAATGACCCATACAATGATTTTCCCACTCATATATATACTAAGGCCAAGCTTTAATTCCTTCCACTTTATTCATGACAACACATCAGCTAAGTTTGCTCATTTACCAACTTACCCTTGTTTCGACGAGAGTGCGTAAATAATGAAATATTAGAGGAGGCTTGGGCGGGTGCATAACACAGAACTCCGGAYATCCTTGTCGCAACAAATAAGGGCTTGTACTCATTTGTTTTTTTTATTTAGTTTTGCTCGAACCTATCTACCAAAATCAACCKTTAAATTCWTCCATAATAATATTTGTGATGAAGGGACTTAACGCTAATATTTTATGAGCTCCAATTGCTATGGGGTTATCCTTGATTTTTGCAACATGGGTATATATTTCTTCACAGCTTACATCTTAATGCATATCATCCTTAGCCTGGTTAATGTATCTATGTATGGCCTTCCTTTGTCATTGATTACCAAATCACATCTCTTGGTACTTTTTCATATGCTATCTCTAAGCTATGTCTTAATACTCTTGTCCGATATGTTTTCAAGTGTCAAACTCAGGGTACATTGTGAAGCTTTTCCATAGTTTGGTCAAAATTAAGTGTTTAAGTGTCCCACCCCTCTTAAAGTATTGAGGATCTGTCACGCGTACTTGTGAAGTCTTAGTTTTTAAAGGCGCAAGGCGCACCAAGGCGCAAAGGGTCTTTGTAGCCTAGGTGCATGGGGTTATGCAAAGGCATGTGCCTTTTTTAAGCGAGGTGCACTTWATTTATTTGAATTTATATAAAATATTTTATGTTTTATGGTGCTAAATTTTTCGGTGAAGGAGCCTTTATTGAAAATTTATTAAAGAAGTAAAGCCTTTTTTTTAAAAAACCTCTGGTCTGGTTCTCGTTGTAGGCAGAACTATTATAAAAACAAACATATCATCATTTAAAGAAAGAAGATTGAAGGGCACTAAGCTATGGTGCTACAAATTGTCTTCTAGCATGTACTTCCCCGAGCTATGTTCGACAACAAATTTAGTTTGTAGGGAATAGGGTTTTACCTACGCGAGCTTTTGAATTGGGTTTTTTATAACAACAATGTCATTGAATTAGGGATTTTGTTTGAGTTATGAAATCAACGAGGGAAGGTCTTAATTGGAAGAAATTTCTACTTCCTCCGTATTGCTAAAATAGCAACAATTTYCTTATTTAGAAATATCACAAAAATTGCAACACTTTTTTTATTTCCATTTGTAGTAAAAAWATCCCATGTAATTACCCTTGTGGTCCCCTTTTCTCTCTCTTAATTTGCAATTACCCTCCAAAACATAACCATGTGCATCAACATTAAGCTTGTGGTCCCATTTTCTCTCTCTTAATTTACAATAACAACACATCATTAATCATGCTTAAACACCCCTTGCAAATTTTGCCTAGGAGTCCGCGAACTCCTCTTTGTTGCTATTTTAGTGATACGGAGGAAGTATTACTTTTCAATTCACAACTCTGATCTAAGCTGTTTGCTAAAAAGCGCAGCGGTGCCTCACTAAAGGCACTCTATGGCGAGCTCCTTGCCTTGCCTCCTTGATAGTTTGAGCAATCTCGTGCATCTAWTTTTTTCTTWTTGATTGGCACAAAAGACTGCAAAGAGTCCAAAGTACTCTTTTTCAGTGCCATTTGTTAAGGTAATTAGATAAAGGGAATGATAATTCCATTCAGATGCTACTTTGGCAAATTCTATATTGGCCATACTAAATCATGCATCTATTAACGGTAATTTTAATTTGTGATCATCATGTGACTTCAAATACAAATTTCTTGATGCCATTTGCYAGTTTATTTGAAATATATGGTGAATTAAAACATGATTTTTGCATTCTGTTTTGGTGAATTGTACAACGGGGCAATCTCAAGCAGTGAACATAATGATTTATTTTATTCTGTCTTCTGTTTTGCACTTCGCCTCTGTCAGGTGAAGGGACAAAGGGAGGAGTTGTCAAGGGCCCTACTATTGGCGGTCCGTTTAATTTGATAAATACTGAGCGACAAGTTGTTACTGAACGGGATCTTCTTGGACACTGGGTGCTCTTATACTTTGGTTATACATCATCKCCAGATGTGGGTCCTGCAGAAGTGCAAAAATTGGCAAAGGCCATTGACATTTTAGGTTTAATGCATTTTTCTTAATTCATTGTTGATTCTTGTTCTTGATTGTGATATATGTCTGAAATCTTCTGTTGCTTGTAACAAGAGTCAAAACAGAATGTTAAGCTTTTGCCCATCTTTGTCACACTTGATCCTCAACGTGATTCACCAGCACAGCTAAAAGCATATCTAAGAGGTGTTTTTTCTTTATTCATATCTGAAGTTGTTTTTTTACTGCTAAAGTTAGTTTACAATTGATGCCTCGTTTGCCCTCCTTTTAAGAACTGCAGAATTTGATCCAAGAATAGTAGGGTTAACTGGATCTGTTAATGCTACAAGACAAATAGCACAAGAGTACCGAGTTTTCTTTAAGAGGGTTGAAGAAGATGGGAATGATTATCTTGTTGAATCATCTCATAATATGTAAATCCCTTTATCTTTTTGAAATGTGCTCCATTCAATGTTATCCCAGGCCTATCTCATTTTAATGTTTGTGATGGAAATGTCTAGGTATTTGATAAGCCCAAACATGGAAATAGTGAGATGCTTTGGGGTAGAGTATGGTGCTGCAGAATTGGCAGAAGCTATAGTCAAGGAGTTAAAGAAAAGGGCAACTTAATTTTCTATGCGGCAACTTCCTTGAGGTAAGAGAAAATCTTTGGTCGAGTTGTGTAGTATTTTACTAACAACCACATATAGATGATTTTTTTCCTACGTCTTTAACTAGTTTGCTAGTAGCTTGGCCCTTATTTGGGGGCTTACTTTTCCAAATATTGCTTATAGGAAAATGTGCCTTTTGTGGGATTGAAATATGCCATATCAAATTGTTATACATGTGACTATACGAGCTGCCCCTGTTGTATGTAATGTCTTCATGTTCAAGTTTCTTAAACTGTATTTTATGTTTAATTTTGAAATTTTTTTGGCTAGCATTCTGGTAGCTTCGACATGCATGTTTGTGATAATKTCTGTTTGAACTTTGCTTTATATATGTTTAATCACTTTAATGGTATGCACTGCATTAAAACAATCAAATGTCACGTGGGTGACTAGGGACAGAGTCAGCACTCATCAGCACAYGCTCTTCCTTGCACATCTCTTAGCCAAATCCACACAAACAAACCAAACTATGTTACATAGCATTCTTGGTGCACTTTGGGGTTGCTGGACTTATTTTACGACGGGAGTTTAAGCAAGTGACCCACGTGGGTGACAAGAAGAGTTGGCACGCGACAAGAAGCCCTCATTGTGATACTGAAGTTCTTAGTGTAACATTAGAGTAGTGTGTGTGGTCGACAAGCTGTTAACTTGTCCTGGATCAATGAGGTGTAGGACCATATATTTTAAAGGGAAATCGGACTTAAAATACTTCGTACTAAATAATCTCCTGTAGCCTTCTTTAGTTCTGAAAATAAGATATTCACAAATTATAAAGACTCTCTACTTTGGAAAAAAAAAATATTTGTTTTGCTTCAGCCAAACACAGTGGTTGGGCAGACCAGTAGAGTGGGGGGTTATATTTGAAAGGGGATGGGTGTGTGACTAAAGTCGCAGAACAAATAGTATGTACCACATTTTTCCTTTTTCTTGCGCATAAAAATTACTGCAAATATTGTCACCTCTTCCCAGGTTATCTACCTTTCCTTAGGGATGACTCCTGTTTTCTGTGGATATATCTTAATATTTCTAAGCAATAAGCAATAGACAATGGCTCACCCTGCTTTCTAAAGTTTAGGTTTGGGGATTCCTATGGATTTTGTTTCAAAGCGCCAGCTYATCATGATAAACTGATGTGTGTGATTTTGTTTGTTTTTTAAGCAATGATAAACGTCTTTTAGGTATTGCTCTGAGATGTGACTATAAATACAAAGTTTCAATTACCAACATACTATTTTGATAATTCGATAATCTTAGTACATATATTTAAAATTTGTGACTTTTTTACTGCCTAGAGTCTGAAGCTTGTTGGTGGATTGATAAGATTTTGACATTTTTTGTTCCCAACAAATGATTTGCTGTGAGTGTAGAGACCCTTTGTGGGGGAATAAAAGATTAATTCTTCAGGAGGATAGAAAGAGTTGGTAAGTTGAAGGAGAAATTTAATAGAATTTATTGAAACACATGCTCCTAAACCTGTCTCTTATACACATCTAGATGTGTATAAGAGACAGGCTCTGAGATGTGACTATAAATACAAAGTTTCAATTACCAACATACTATTTTGATAATTCGATAATCTTAGTACATATATTTAAAATTTGTGACTTTTTTACTGCCTAGAGTCTGAAGCTTGTTGGTGGATTGATAAGATTTTGACATTTTTTGTTCCCAACAAATGATTTGTTGTGAGTGTAGACCCTTTGTGGGGGAATAAAAGATTAATTCTTCAGGAGGATAGAAAGAGTTGGTAAGTTGAAGGAGAAATTTAATAGAATTTATTGAAACACATGCTCCTAAACCTGGGAAATTTGACTTTTGTGAAGCAGGTTGGCATTGAATTATGATGGGGGTTGACAATTAGTCGTGGCTTTGGGGGGTTATCGATCACTGTCTWTTGGGAGATAGAAAAAGTTAARAACAAACTTGCTTTCCGACGCGTTAGTTTTGAGTTTTGACACCCTTTAGCTCTTCTCTGGTAGGAGGCCTTAGATGATACCAGATACTCTGTACAGTTCTGGAGGATAATGCTGATGCGGACACGCAGTTGACCTGGCCATAAAAGATGTTTGTTTGTGTGTCTTTATCGTTTCCAGAATAATACTCTGGCATGCTTTGGCTTTGGAATGCAAGTTGTAAATTGTTTATCATAATGTAGTTATCTCTGCAAGTTCTTTGAAGTATCTGCTTATAGTATAGAATTGACCTGCACGTTGTTGCATACCAGTATAATTTTTTTGMTTGTGATATACAAATTCTTTGTTGGTGATAAAATGTCTGACCAACAGTTGACATAGTTTCTGGATGGGGATTTCCTAACTAGTAACTTCTAAATCACTGATCTTATTCTACATAGTATTATTTTGTTATTAAGACCAGGTTTAAGTTATTCCCCTTCTACACGTGTGTAAATGGAGACGGTGCAAGTTAAATTGAATACCATTCTTTTTTCGCTAAATATAGGCAACACGTTGAATGATCCAATTGCTCATGCTCTCTGTTGTTTCCTGTATTTCTTTTGCATGATGGAATAGTACAGTTTACCAAGTTGACASCATGACATGCTTAAATGAGTGTAGAAGAACATTAAGACTTGGGGATAGGATAACATTAGCCTGTTTGATCACTCTGCGTGATTAATTAAGCAACTAAAACGAAGTTAATGTTTTATGGTATGACTAATATTCTTCTTCCTTTCTTTGTTTTTTCCCCCCYTTTTAGGGAGCCAATTATCTTGTGAAGGAATCAAGGGTTTTGGATGTCACAGTTGGTAGATAGGTGATGACACACAACATCAATTCATCAAACTAAGAAGTTTTTTTGACATTTGTGAACTTAGCATGTTGGACTTTAATGAAATTAGATATACTTCTGGAAGACGTGGCTAAAGTCTTGTGTAACTTCTTGATTACCACAAACTTTGAATTTACGAGATAATATAAGAACTTCCCAAATTTGTCCAAAAAAGTTTTTACAAGGAAATTAATTAAATATTGTCTCTCTATTTTATTTTATTTTTATTTTTATTTTTTCAACCTCTAATCCCCTTTAAATTGTTTCAAAACTTCATTTCCAATTGGATCATTTTTTTTGTTTGTTTTGGGTTGGTGTGACGGAGAAAATATAGGAGAAACCTGGCCCTAGGGAAAATCAAGAATCTCTTAAATTTTATGGGAAATCATTATTAAAATTTTGTTATTATTATAACTTACAAAATTAAAATAAGAAAAAAAATAAATATCCCATAATTTTTTGGCAGTTTATTATAGATCCCCAGTTGGTCCTTAAGCATGGCAGAAAAATAACGGAAAATAAAAGGAGAGAAAAAGCAGAAGATGTGATACGGGCAAATATTTAAAGGTCGAGCAGAAACTCCATGTTAAGTACTAAACAGCTGGAAAATACTCATTAAATTAAAATAAATAATTAAGATGTAGAAAAATGATTATACATACTCCGTTAAACATAACTGGCAAAAAGGACGAGGCATCAGCTCTATATCAGCGATTCCGTAAGTGGAAAGTTTGATCGTTTACTGGTTAATTAATAGAGGGAGGCAGAATGTCGTTTTCAATTTCACTGCATTGTCGTTCTTGTATTAGATAAGGTCATCATTGTACCAGGCGAAACATGCGCTAATATAGGACTTTTAGTATACTAACGCTGTTTAGTGCAGCCATTTAAATTTATTGTTGATGATTCATTGTGATGATAAACGGATATACCAAATGCGTGTTGTTGTAGCTTTCTTCGTAGGCTTACACGAGTTACGGGAGCAATACATTCATCATTTCATTACTTGGGTCTACTTTCCCTCTAGCATTGCTAAACCATTTTCTCAATGACATGATTGTACCGGTGATCAAATTTCAAAATACCAACATAAATGTTCAGGAAACCGTGTACTTACTTCTACTTTTATGTCGAATACTTGTTAATTCTTCAAACCCTTAATTCGTTCTAATTTGTATTATTTAATTCATTTCTTGAAGGAATTACTAGGACCCCAAGGTTCATCAAAACAAAATAAAATGTTGACCGGACGGGCTCTGAGAGGCCCAAACACTACACATTCAACCCACCCTAACATATGTCTGAGAATGAACAAGAATATTTAAAAGCGTTAATGTATGTTACTTAGTGAGGACAGACCAATATCCAAAAAAGCAAATTGGATACAATACAATCAA
>SNQN01002288.1:0-42124 GCA_008642245.1 Bassia scoparia | reverse complement strand
TTGATTGTATGTATTCAATTGCTTTTGGCAATTTGGTCTGTGCCTCACTAGTAACAACATTAACTTTTAAATATTCTTGTTTCATTCTCAAATATGTTTTAGGGTGGTTGATGTGGTAGTTGTTGGGCTCTCAAGGAGCCCGTGCGTTCAACATTTTATTTGTGTTTGATGAACCTTGGTCTAGATCTTCAATGAAATGAATACAATCAATACAATTAGAGAATTAAGGGTGAAAAATTACAATATTCGAAAAAAAAGTGAGGTACGTAACACGGTTTCTAATATTTATGTTGGTATTTGAATATTTGATACACAGGTAATCATGTCATGAAAAATGGTTAGCAGCTAGAGGGAAAGTAAACAAGTATGAAAAATGATTGAATGATTGCTCCGTAACTCGTGTAGCCTACGAAGAAGCTACAACAACTACGCATTTGGTATAGTGTTTATCACAATGATCAATAACCAACTAGAATTTTAAATGGCCTTCACTAAAAACAGCGTAGTATACTAGTCTATTTAGCGGGATGTTCTGTTATGAATGACCTATCTATAACCAGAACGACAATGCAGTGAAATTGAAAACGACTTCTTGCCTCCCTCTATGTATTACCAAGTACGATCAAACTCCGACTTCACGATGCGTGATATATGAAGCTGATGCTCGTCTTTTGGCAGTAATGTTACGGAGTATGCTATAGTCATATTCTACATTCTTAATTATTTATTTATTTAATGAGTAGTTTCCAGCTGTTAGTCTTAATGGAGTTCTCCGAACTTAAATATCTTTGCGTTCACATCTTCGCCTTTTGTCTCTCCCTTTTAATTTTTCCTTATTTTTCTGCATGCTAAGGACAACTCGGATCTCCAAATTATGGGGGATATTTATTTTTTTTATTTTTAATTTTGGTTAAGTTATAATAATTAACAAAAATTTAAATGATTTCTAAAAATGTTAGAGATTCTGATTTTCCTAGGCCCAAGGTCTCTATCTTTTCTCCGTTCCCACCAACCAAACAAACAAACAAAAATGATCCAATGGAAATGGAGTTGGACAATTAAGGGATTTATAGAGGTGAAAATAAAATAAAATAAAAATAAAATAGAGTAGACAATATTTAATTAAATATTCCTTTGGTAAAAACTCTTTTGACAAAATCTTGAAGGTTCTATATATCTCTAAATCACAGTGGTTGGCTCCCACATTCTCTTCTCCTTTCCTCTCTTGGCATTACATTGTCAAAAAATTTGCCTTGCATACCTGCAACAAACCAAGAGACGAAGAATAGCGTGGTTGAGATTTAAGCAAAATTATTAGGAAGTTGTAATTTTTGTGCTGCCTTAATTAGGCGAACAACGAGTTTTTTTTAATGTATGTGATAGAAATAATTGTCAGGTGAATAAACAGCATTTCTTCAATCTTCATTCCATTCTAGGGAGTTTTCTTTTTTTGGCCGTCCTTAGCTCTCATTTTCGTTCATTGCCATCCATTCGAATTTATTATTTTGGGGCTTAGCCTGATTTTGTTGATCTTTCTGTCATATGTTACACCTTTTCTTGGTTATGAACATTTTTCAAATTGCATTCATATGGCTGGATGCTGGGAATTTATCTGATGGTCTAGGATATATATGGGGTTTGATATTGAAAATCGCGAGAATAAGCCACCGTTGCTGTTTGTCTGAAAACATAAACGAGAGAAAAAACATGAATTAGTGCCTCATCATCACCAGGACACAAGAGACAGGAATGTGTCTGTTGGGGGCAGTTGGCGGAGGGACTAAAAAGTTTTGGCCTAGAAGAACAATTCTACAGGCTCTCTCCCTCACCCACAAAAACTAGGGCGCCCTTGCAGCCCCAACAGGATTCGAATGCTGGCCACAGCTCCAAAAAAAGACGAGGCAGTTTTGATGACTTCGAGCTAACATGTTGGCTCTTCTCATTCCTGTCCTTCCCTTGGTGGTGGACCTAAAACCTTATTCAGAAAATCTATCCCGCTATTAGGCAACAGCGCAGCTAGGAAAGCGCGGATTAAATGAAACAATATAGTGCCGGCTTCTAGAAAACAACCGTCCAGCACAGAAATATAATCAGAGCAATGGTCAAGGATGGGTTAATTTACATACTAGGAGCGACGTCTCCAAAGGAATCATTAGGGATATTCTGGCGAGTTAGAGTGATGCTAGCGAGCACCTGAAAGGACGAGGAGGTGTATCTTCAAACCGAGTTTCCTCTGGCAATGTGATGTAAATAGCAGTTTAGGTAACTTGAGAAAACCTGGGGGAACCGCTTATACATATCCCCAAAACCAGTTTCCAATGGCAGGCAGGAAGAACACCCAGGCTACTAACTTATAATTTATAATGCATCAAAATATTCGAATACTTGGAATTGGGAATATTGTGAACAAAGCAGCAAATAGATGTTGGAGGGACAACAGGAGGGATTTCTCTTTGCCGAGCATATCGTGTAGGATGGACCCTGAAGGAATTGAAGATTGGGAATGAAGATTACAAGAATGGCAACTTTGCAGAAGCCTTGGCTTATTGTTGAGCGGCCATTGATTTTGGACCCCCTCCAAGGCTTCTTACAGAGTAATAAGAGTGGCTTGCTTCACATGCACTTGGGACGGCTTCTTGAGGCTGTTTTTTAGTGCAGAGAAGCCATTGGTATAGAACCCATTACAATAGGATGTCATTCGTTTGGCCAATCTTTATCTAAGTATTGATATAATGCACATATCGAATAGCCAATTGATTCGTCATATCCTTCTTTCGTTTAATATTTGTGGGTATAGCGTGATTCTTCATTGTATTGTGTGGCTTAATATATATCTGTATGATTGTTGTCAGATTAGGAGGAAGCAGAAAAGGCTACGTATCACTTCAAACCAGCAGGTCCAGAAGCCGACCCAGATGCCATGCTCAAGCAAGAGTTGTTCAAGGGCACCTTAGAAGTGTGTGATTGCTAAGAGGTTTGAAAGATTGGCACCATCCGTGGCTCAAAGAGTCTTAGCAATGCCATAACTGCTGGAGCTGATTCTGCCACCTATGGTTAGCATCTTTCGCTTAGTCTATACATTAGTTGGTTACATAAGTTTACATGGAAGGAAATACCAGGAAGTAGACCCTGAGATTGTAATTTACAAGTATGGACTTCCTATGGGCAACCATTCAACCACATCGTTTCGATAAAAGCATAGAAAGTCAGTTAATGACATTGTTTTTCTTTTCTTCTTTCTTTGTATGTTGAACAAGATAATTGCTTTGCAAGCGGAGGCATATTTGAAGCTCAATCGGCCCCAGATGCAGTCACAACATGGACAAATGGTCCAAATTTCGACACAATTCAGTGTACGAAGCTCTTGGTCCTGCCGGGAATGCTAGGGTATTAGTGATCAGGGCACAGGTTGACATGGCTGCTGGAAAGGTTAGACTGTTCTCCATCGAAAATCATTTTAAATCTACAACGTCATCTGTTGGCAATTCACTCTTTAGCAGTACAAACAGTTGCTTCCAAGATACTAGTATGCAACACTTGTAAACAAGGGTAAAAGAAAATGATTTAATTAGCCGAAAAAGTCAAGTTGGTAACATAATTAGTTGCAAGCATGATGATTATGAGTAATCACGTACTATTAGACAGCTCAAAATGTTGGTTGAAGGAGAGGAAATGACTCTAAATTGATCGTGTAATCCTTGACCATCCAACTAATCACACCCAACATGCTATTAAAAATGTTGAGATGATTCTATCGGTGGGAAATATTGCTGTTTGCCTGGTCTACATGCAAACATTCTTAATCAAATATTAGCAAAGTGGCTAATTAAAATATATTACTTCGTCAAATCATTTTTTCTTTTTACTGGGCTTGTTAACTTTTGTATTTACCAGGTTAGTTTTTTTTTTTTTTTTTTAAAAAAAAAAAATTTAAAAAAAGACTTGTGTATTCAAGCTAATGTTTATTCTTGTCTCAGGAAGCTGATGGTTTTTCTCTAACGTCTTTGTGACTAATACTGTCCACTTTGACGTATTTTAATGTCAGACTTCACATGTACCCTGACATGCCAAAGTATATCCATTTACAAGGTGCATCTTAATAAGATTAATAATACTCAAACAATTACTTTGATGAGTTGCAATGCAATGTACTCGGTTATTGCAATAATACTCAGGCCACAACTATGTAATTTAAAATTTATAAATGGGTTTGCAGGTTTGATGATGCTGCGGAAGGCAATTACCATGCTGGTAAATTAGATGCATCCAACAGGAGTTGGGTGTAATAACACGAAGGATCGAGCTGTGTCAACTGCTCGTTCTCATGGCAATGATTTCTTTGAGAGGGAAGGTTCTCAGAAGCTTGTGTTGCTTGGCCAGGTCTTGAGCAACCCATACAACTCAATTTGCTTTTGCAACCAGCTGCTTGTCGTATCAAACTCGGCCAGTTTGAGAAAGCATTAGAAGACTGTAAATGCAGCACTCAATGCGCGCCCCTCATATACCAAGGCTAGACTAAAAGAGCGATTGTAATGCTAAGTAATGGATTGCGTGTCTACTTATAGTAACCCAATTGAGTGTAAGTATCTGTGGATGGAATTTTGCTGACTTTATATATGTTTGTTGACATGTTGTTAATGTCAGTGCGAAAAATGGAAGCTGCTGTGCAAGTGATTTGAGTCTATTGCAAGCATCACAGGAGACGTTTGATGTAGCAAAAGCATATTTTGACACTTTGATGCAGGCCAAGAGCAGAAAGGGGAAAGATGTATTCAAACATGAGATTTGTGGACGAAAGTGTAGTTTAAGATCGAAGTGTGAAGAGTTCAGAAAAGTTACTTCTGTGCCTGGTAAACTTATGTTATAAGCTAACCATGATTACTTCTTTCTCAACTATATACGAGTCCTATTAAGCTAACCATGATTATATATGTGATCCCAACGTCCTTGTTGGGGACAGTTATGTAGCCTTGTTCTGTAAAAAGCCAGGTTGACAGACAGACGCGCAATTCATTGAAAGCAATCACAAGGCATGCCAACCATGAAATTTATCAAGTTTGTCTTAATATTGTTTAGCTGATTAGTATTACTCAATAATGCAAAACTGCCATTTATCATCTGAAACTTTGAATGTTAGGTGGAGGTCGAGGATCACCAAGCTTGGTGAATCGAGGTGTTAGTTCATTGCCCGGTCTTCAAGATATATAACGGATCAAGGGTTAAAGAATTCCCAGTGAAGATCACGAATCTTTAGAGAGCTTGCTTAAAGAATATACAAGCTAGCATTTATGAAAAAAACATTGTAGAGGAAGTTTGTCATTCTTTCATTTAATTAATGATTTGTTTGGATATACCATTGAGTGCATAATGAATTGGTAAGTAAAGTAAGTTTAGAGGAGACAAAGTTCCCCATGCCTTGGGTCACATATTTGCGCTGCTGGTATGACGTTCAGATCGAAGTTGTATAGAACTGCAGAGGAGGGTAGGAACCCTTGCTGTCCGTCCCAATATCAATCAATTTCAGTTGCTGTCTCGTTCTGTGTCTTTCTATTGAATCATTCTGGTCTGCTACGTAGCCAAACCTCTGCGTCTGTTTTAATTGCTTTTGTGAACTGTCTTATTCTAGAAGAACATATTGATAACCATAACATACGTAAATGAAATGTTTTGTAATTAAATTGTAGTTCATATGTCTTCAAATCTGCATAGCAAATGTATTACCTTCTTTTGGATTAAATGAATGACATAACTTGAATGTACATTAGAGAATATGATACAAGGCGTAAGTTTGTTGTTCAAAATAGAATCTTGAGATGTATTAAAATACTATGCATATATGATAAGGATATATGGCAAATACCGTTGATGAACATGAAAATAATAATAATTTGAGAATATCATCAAACATGAAATGATGGAACATTGAATAAAATCATTACTCGTAGTTCATTATAGAACTAAACCATTATCCCATTTATCATCATCTACAAACGTATAGTATGGTTTTTTATCTTTTGATATTTTAAAACTAGTTAAATCTTTTGATACATCATTAACCAATTAGTTGTACATTTTATATTATTTATGACGGAGGAGTAATTAACATCATGATTATGGAGTGGGTGGTAATGATGTTGCTAGCTAAATCATTGCCACAGGTTCAATTCTTTGCAATTCCATATTGGTATATTTTTGGATGAAGAAAGATTTAATTAACTGCACCAGAGTCATCAGCAAAGAGAGTAGATTCTTCATCACCAATATTAGACGGAAAATTAAAACTTATAACACGATTATAGTTAAGTACTATTCTTTATTGATCCTCCTCTCATTTCTTTGACACCAAATAAAAAGATTTGGCTACTAAAATATTGAAAAATTGAAATCTGTTTACATGTTTCACAAAACACCAGCACGAACTACTACTTACTACATATGTAGGTTGGTGTTCAATCCTATAATTTAGACAGATTATGAATTTACGGGCAACCATATCTTGCATGTTTTATGACGGAAAATTTCTTCTGAAACATAGGCAGGCAAAGCTGCTTTGCAACAGGTTTTTATCAGAGGCAGCATATTCGCTTTGCAGCCTCGCGCACTCTGTTAGAGAACAACATCAGAAGAGTCTTCCGCAAGGCCAGCCCAAGGTCTCCTCATAGGAACACCAGATTCCAATCCATGAACTTGTGCACTGCCAAGAACACTATTAGGTCTATGCTGGACTCGCATGAAGGAAGTTCCCGGTGCTGTGGCGAAGGAAACGTTTATTATAATTATACAGGTGGGTTTCACCACAGACTAAGCGAGGCCAATCACAGACGTGGAGAGTACTGCCATGGATAGGCCCAAACCACCGGAATGGGTCGGGGTTGGTGCTTTCGATGCTAGGAGATGGAGCACAGCGATGTTGTGGTTTGGTGCTTCGATGCCCAGGGGATGGAGCAGCGATGCTGTGGGTGTTTGGTACTGGTTTGCACTTGTCGTATGTTTGGGGTGGCGAAACAGGTGGAGCCTCCCACTGTTGGCACTTCTTGTGATGTTGTGCTCATTACTTGCTTCTGCTCAAAAGGGAAATAAAATAACAACATGTATATCATATATGTGACACCACACAACATATGAAACATGTATCAATACAAGGATCAATAACAACGGTTACTATATAGATACTATACTATGGTACAAAATAAGCTTAATTAAGACCTGTTTACTTTATATTTAATTTCAATTTTGTTGTTTTTAGTTAATATAAGCAGACCTTATTGTGCACCCAGATGTATTATGTTTTTGCAAATACATAAACACTTTTCTTAATTATGTTAGACACCACCAAACATTGAGAGCAAATGACACTTACTGACGCGAAAGCGAGAAGAACAGCTACTAGACAGATAACTTGAGAGAAGCTCCTCTCATTGTATTACGTACGAATTGAAATGGCATTAAGATTGAATAAATGGTGATTGAGATGATATATGAGATTCTAAATCAGTCAATTATATGAGCCTTCTTAGTTGACTGATACATAAATTACGGATTACTTAATTAGTCAACGTTTTAACAATATATAGATAACTTTAAAAGATGACAAATGCTACAAAAAAAAAAATGACATTAAAAATTGATCTAAATGAAGCTATGGATCATTCATAAGGATGAAGAAAGTAGGCCTGTTTGGCTTCACTCAAGACGTAATCTTTTTATTGTACAATAAGTTTTAAATGGATCATCAAGAGTTCATATTGATTTGTTGACTTATACTTAGTTTAAATGTTTAAATTAGACTTGACTAGTTATATTTGTCAACTAGATTATAGGTGAAGGAAAGCGAAAGCCAAAATCAATCAATAATAATATCCTCCATCCCTATAATAATATACTTGCAATACTAGGCTAAGAAGATAAGGAGTTTATATGAAGTACATTTTTATTCATAACAGAGTAAGAGCGAAAAACACTTACATGACACGATAGCTAGAAGAACAACCACTAGGCAAGATAGGTTCAAAAAAGTTCCTCTCATTAGGAATTGAATGGTATGTACGATTGTATAGATAATTGCTATTTGCTAATAATTATGACTRTRTAAATCAATCAATTCAATGAGCATTATTTATATAAATTTTTAGCCTAAATTCATGGTTGAGTGTTACCTAAATTACATAGTCCAAGGTCAAATAACTGACTATATAACAAAGATGAAGTAAAACTACACTAAAGATGAAACGTTGATTAAGGATGAAGTTTTATGTTGGTTGTTTCCACATTTTATTAGTTAACTTTCCACATTCATGTATCTCTTGGAATAAGGGTACACTAATGTATTAAGAGGTAATAAAAATCAAATTTTAGAAAATTAAGATAAGACAGGATGAGAATGGGAGGAGAGCTCTAATCAATTGAATCATCCTTCACCCTTTTATTTGCGACAAATAGTCAAACGTAAATGTGTTATGAGACATAAAATATTTGTTTGTTCCACGTAAATAAAAATAGGAAAAAGCTATAAAAATATAAAAAAATTGAAACAATAATATGTCATAATTAATCRTTTGTTGCATCAATTATTGCAAAGTGTTGTACTCTGTGTTAAATTTAGTAAAATTATTGTTTAAGGAGGGTTAATGTTTTCACTAACAATAACGAAAAACGACCTAATAATATAAGATAACTTTAATATGTTTTTGTGTCACTTTAACCATTTTTAAGGCAACTTTAATTAATAATGATTTTTATTGTACATTGATGTAAGTAATTTGTAAAATATGAGTTTCTACCTTGTGATTTGACAAATTTGCTAATTAAATTATACTTACATAGTAAAGAGAAATAAAAATAGTAATATGATAATATAAAAGTAACTTGAAATGGTTCTAATAAAGTAACTTGTAACATATTATAGTAATTAGGAAAAATTGTCAACAACTACCCACTTTTTGTCAACTTTGAAAACAACTACCCCTTTTTTTTTGTTAAAACAACTACCCACTTTTTTTGTGAACTTTGCGAACCACTACCCCAAGCTAATTTCTGGTTAGCAAAACCACTAAACCTCATGTGGGCCCCACCTCTTGTTGTTTTCTAGTCTAATCCCTCCCCTGAATCAGTGAATTGACCATAATACCCTCCCATTATTACCCACCACTCCTCACCTTYCCTTCTTTCTTCTTGTGGTTGTTGGTTTCTTTCACTCTCTCTCTCTCTCTCCACTCATCTCTCATCTCAACACTCATCCTTGCTCATTCAAGCTCAAATTTCACACTCAAATCTCACAATCACTCACAAAGTTTACTCTCAAACTCACTAATCACTCAAATTTCTTCCTCTTTTTTTCCCACAAATTAAAAATCAGATTTTTTGAATTTAAACCCAATTTTCTAGGTTTATTTTTGAATTTTTGGGGATTTTTCAGTGACTTTTTTGGGTAGAATTTTCGAAGGGTTTTTGCTCTTGTAGTTGTTCGATTATGGGGCGAAACCCTTGTTAATTTTGGGTCATTATGGTTCGAAAGTCTGAGGTTTCGTGTGACATTTTTGGGCGAGTTTTTGGGTAGAGTTGGGCGCAATTTTCAGTACAAAAAAAAAKTATAGCGACGGAAAATTAGGGACGGATCTGAATCTGTCCCTAATTTAGGGACGGAATTTGTAATCCRTCACTAATTAGGGACGGATAAAAAATCCGTCCCTAATTAATCCATCCCTAAATCAGGGACGGATTTTGAAATCCGTCCCTAGTTGTATGGTGTTTGTAGGGTTGAGCTCATTTGCAAAAAATATAAAAAATTTAGGGACGGAAATCCCAAAATCCGGAAAATTAAAATCCGTCCTTAAATTAGGGACGGATTTGGATTTCCGTCCTAAATTAGAACGGATTTTAATTTTCCGTCCTTAAATTTGAAAACAAAAATGGAGTATAAATTAGGGGACGGATTTCAAAAATCATAAATTTAGCAACGTCTTAAAAATCATAAATTTACAAACGGATTTAGAATCTATCCTAAATTTAGAGACGATTTTGGAATCCGTCCCTAAATTACAGACGAATTTTGGAATCCGTCCCAATTTCTGGAAAGCAATATTTACAATTTTGGCTATTAAAATACACAAGTTGATCATTGGAGTAGTTGGTTGGGGTTTGTTGGTGACTTTGAGCACTAGTGGAAAAATCCGACATATAATACTTTGCAAATGCTTCGGGTATCCAAAAACACGAAGCATTTAGTATTAAATGCTTCGGGTATGTAAAAAAACCGTATTGTTTAAACAAGAAAATACTTCCTCAAATTCAACACCCATGGCATTTACTTTTTGGACTACTTCAAACAAAAAATACTCACTCACGATTCTATTTCTCTCTGTCCTCTCTTCTCTCATTTACGAGTCACGACTCCGTTCACTCCACTCCTCTTCATCAGCAGTGAGTTCACGCCGTCGTCTCCCAATCATCGTCTCTCTCGCGATATTCGACCGCGTCGCCGACTCTCTACGCCGCGAGATTTGGTCGCCGTAAATCTTCGTTTTCGCCATAGTAGCCTAATTTGCAGCCGCTCAGCCGCAGCTGCTACTACAACAATTTTCGCCGTCGCCGATGACAAGACCCCACCGCTTTGAAGACAACAACCCCCACCTAGTTTGACGCCAACAAGCGCCAT
Organism: Bassia scoparia; assembly: GCA_008642245.1. NCBI lineage: Eukaryota > Viridiplantae > Streptophyta > Magnoliopsida > Caryophyllales > Amaranthaceae > Bassia > Bassia scoparia. The sequence goes on along the minus strand of SNQN01002288.1, from coordinate 31,470 downwards.
CTCGACATCAATTGAAATCTAGGTTTTGCTCTTCATTTTTTTATGTTCTTTTTCCTGAATAATTACCTGTGATTTGGTTTATTAATACTCTGATTCTTGTTTGTAAGATTTGATTGTTAGCAATATCCTGAGCATTGAGTATCAATTATTCTATTGTGAATGAAATTCTTGTATTATGGTTTCATGGGTACTTTGAATTTTTAATTTATTTTACTTGAATGTAAGACAAAAGAAATGAGATGAGAGTTAGTGGTTAGATTAGGACTATCATCAATCTTTTATATTGTAATCTTAGTTTTGGATAATTTAACTTGCTGTATAAACGAAAGGAAGACAACCCGAAAATGAGGAGTGGCAGAGGCACTGGGGCTGTCAATATAGTAGCATATTCATGTTCAAATGAATATATGTTAGTGTTTCTATCCATTTTTTAGTGATACTATAAGATCAATAGTCCATGGAGCTTGGCATTTTTCGACTCAAAATGGCCTAAATCACTAGAATATAATTTAACTTGTTTTTTTCAATTTCAGTTGATAATTTGATTCTTACATTTCTCCTTTGCTTTTTCTGCTATCTAAGAGAAATCAATTTAATGCATTTTACTCAAAACTCTTCAATATTGGTATTGTTTGGTTGTATATTCCTACTTTTGATTTAGCTCCTTAGTTGGAATTTTTCCCCTTCGGTAATGAATTTACTGATGATTGGATAATGAATTCCAATCCTTGTCTGTGATCAGATTGAGTTAGCTGAAAAGCTCCTCACATACAATCCAATGTGTCCATGAATGGTCACTAGAGCATTCAAGTATGTTGTGAAAGCTGCTGTTGGCATTCTGTGGTGACATATCAAAAATACAACAGCAATAGCAACATCTTTGAATATACTCTTTGGGTCCTGAACAACAAAAAATAATGAAAATTCTGAATGTGACGACTATGAGCATAAATTAACGGTTAAGGGCTTCCTCATGAACCGGTTTGGATGGAAGCCAATGCTGAATTTCCTCACTTAAGAAAGCATTCGATTCTTCGAGGCCTGTTGCCACAAGGTTTCCATTATCTGTGTTGATATTCTGCTCATACGTATATTCTTTCTTTAAAGATCAGTCTTAGATCTATTTACTTTTCTTTTCCAGGTTGGTTTTGAGTTGGTTCCGAGAGACATGATATGGATTCTCCAAACTCGTTCAGGAAAAACGATTATATCAGCATGGTGCCTATGTGCAAGGTGAGTATTTCCATTTTCCCCCTTGCTCTTATTCCTCTGTAATCGTTCCTCTGTAATCATTTTTAAAAGTGTAAACATTGTTTAGGTGCTTATATTACTTCAAATTGTAGGTTTCTATAGTATACGGGAGTAGTTGCAAAGTGTGGCCAATGGAATCCTGGGTTTATAATAGGTAATTGAGGATCAGTCTTGTGGTTGGGTTTAAATTGCAGTTGACTTTAACAGGGCCAGGGATTTCCCAGGGGCTACAGCCTCTTGGGACGATCTTGTTTTTCTAAAGTTTCGTTTAATTACAGGTAGCCCGTCAACTAAATATTGGAACAAAACATCAGTTTGACTTTTGATATTATGTGTTGTTTGTTGGTTATGCTTTCATAGTCAATTATCTTTTTTTGAGTGAGTTATTATGTATTGTAGAGAATCTTAATTGGAGGGTCATATCTCTGATGCAATGTGTTAGAGCTAATAGTGTTGTGTTAAATGCTTGCACTTTGGGTTTGATTCTTATAGCAGTATTTTTACTTCTCTCATATTTCGCGTATGTATCACATTTTCCTCCATGTATATATAGACTCGTATGTTTGTTGTGTGTATCATACTATCAATCATGCTTAATTAGTAGTGAAAACTTCCTGATCTGCTCACCCGGAATCAAATTCTGAAGTTCTTTTATTGCTGGTGCTGCAGGCCGGTTTAGAGACTACAAAAGGAGTTCTTGACTGTCTTACACCAGAACAAGTAATGCATTGCAATACAGAAGATCAGTGCACTGAGCTTGTGAAACTGCTTCCACATGGAATCTGCACTTCTTGATTGGGCCATCAATCTGATGGCAGACGTTGTACAGAATGAACATCATAAACAAGATGAACGCACGGGAATAAACTATGGTCTTTGCACCAAACATGACTCAGGTGAACTTGCACTATTCTCCTCTGACAGTTTGTTTAAATGTTAAAGGCTCTGGGAAGATAATGTCTGTTTGTGGCCCCTATCATAGAACAACTGCTGCTGCCTACAGTTTGCTTGCTATAGTCTTATACCACACCGGAGACTTCAATCGGGTAATGTATTTTGTTGTAAGAAGTAGCTATCACAGTAATTGTCATAATCAATTTTCACTGCTAACTTGATAGATTTTTCTAATCATTTAAGGTAATGTAATCTTCACAACGTGAATTGTGATTTGAACTTGTGATAGATTTTTCTAATCATTTAAGGTAATGTAAAAAAGAGTTATGCATGAGTTAGCATTACTATTGCAAATTTGAGCCTGAATTTCCATCTTTCTTGAATTGTGATTTGAACTTGTGGTTAAGCTGCAAATTTTGAGCTCAATGTGGCATTCTTATTGGTTTGTGTTACTTTTTGTTTGCATTTTATTTCAAATGGGTTTTGTTAGGGTTCAATTTGTTGTTTATATACTCCAAAGATTGAAATTTAGTCGATTGTCATTCAAATCTTGTTTACTGCTTCATTTTCTTCTAATTTTTATACAAAAGGCATATAAGTGATTTTGTTGTCTTGTTTTGTATTTTTGTAGGTAAAGTAAGCTAAAGGAACGGACGTAAAGCCTACAAGGGATAACGGGCGCGTTTGCATTAAGTTTCATTCATTAGGAGTTAGTTCAATGTGTAGATAATGTATAGTATTTGCATCCATTAATTTGTATAGAAAAGTTATTTGTATAGTAATGCAATTTTAATATTAATAATACATAATTTCTATAATTTGATTATATGCTTAAAATTTAAAATTTTATTTTTTTTCAATTTTTTGGCTCTCAAATGCCTCGGGTTTTCTAAAACCCGAAGCATTTAACCTCACAAATGCTCGTTGTTTTCAGAAGCCCGAAGCATTTAACCTCACAAATGCCTCGGGGTTTTCTAAAACCCGAAGCATTGTGAATTTAAATGCCTCGGCATGCCGAGCATTTGTGAAATGAGTTGCAGCGACGTCTGCTTGTAATGCGGTAGGCCGCAGGCAGCAGCTCTATTTTGGCCCGAGGCAGATGTCCTTTTTTCCACTAGTGAGGTCACGAGTCGATTCCTATCAAGTGCTGCATGAGTTGCTATTAATCCTTGATTTGTTAGTGTTAAGAGGGTGTAATAGTAAATCCCAACTTTTTAATTTTTTTTTATTTTTAATTAGGGACGGAAATAACAATCCGTCCCTAAATTTTGGAGCGGAAATTCCAAATCCGTCGCTGATTTCACTTAGCGACGAAGGTTTTAGGGGACGGACAGAATCCGTTCCTAAATCTGTCGCTAAATCATAATAGTGATGGATTTCGCCAAATTAGGACGGATTCAGTCCGTCCCTAAAGCGATTTTTTTTGTAGTGTTTTCTGGAATGTCCCAAATCCTTGTTCGTGCTTCATAGGGGCGAATTACTTGGGTTATTGGACGCAACCTCTTAGCAGCCGCACTCTTTTACTCTCCGATATCTACCAACGTCCTCGCGGTGACGATCCTAACATCATTCAAACTCATTTTGAGGTATCCAATCCAATTATATTTTAATTTTTGTTATTTCTATTATTGTTTTGGGGGTGTTTTGTTGAATTTGATTATGTGTGTTGATTTCAATTTCAGGTTTTCACGAATTAGGGTTAGTTACTGTCTCTTTAATTGTTGAATTTGCTTGAATTGCAAATGAATTATTGCATATGAATTGCATAGAAGCTGGTACTTCATTGTTGAATTGCATAGAAGAAGGAAGAATTAGCAAGAGGAGCAAGGAATTGAACAAAGGAGGAAGAAGAAGGAAAAAAAAAGAAAAAGTTGGGATAAGTGAGGGTATTAGGGTTATTTCGCATATTTCGGAGAGGTTTTGGCCTTAAAACACCCCACTGTGGGCTCCACTTGTGTTTTGGTGATTTTATCCAACCCGAAACCAGGGGTAGGTAGTGGTTCGCAAAGTTCACAAAAAAAAGTGGGTAGTTGTTTTAACAAAAAAAAAAGTGGGTATTTGTTTTCAAAGTTGGCAAAAAAGTGGATAGTTATTGGCGATTTTTCCTATTAATTATTACTAGTATTAGTGTAAATTTATCAATATGTTTTTAATAATCTAATGTGAGTCCGTTTTATTCTAAATTTTGTCTTAAGTCTACAATKTATTACTCCCTCCATTCTTTTTGTTTGTGTTGTTTTGAAACGGGGAGAGTGTATTTAACCACTTGTATATTACTATCGTAGTGTTTGTGTTGATGTTTAGTCTTAGGTTTTATATCTTCATGGTGTATTTCCTTTGGACAATGATGATGCCATAGCATCCTATATATAAATAATCCTCACTTTATGTTAAAAAAAAGGAATAAAGAAAAAGTAAAAGTAACAGAAAGTATAATGACCTTATTATTAGGTTGTAGGTAAAATGGTTCCATAAGGGAAGATGGGGTAAAAGTTAGGAAATTTTGTAATTATGTTCAAGTCCGATTATTGACAGCAGACCGCCAAAAGGTAGGATTCTTAGATTTCATTATCACTCATCCCTAACAAATTACACAAACCACCGCCTACCCTAGCCGCCGCCTAATTTGGATAGGGATCAGATCATTATTATTAGCATTATTTTAATGAACTGAATAAGGATCAGATCATTATTATTAACATTATTTTATTATATTGGCGGATAAAATCAAGTTATATTCATATTATATCTTTAGATCGATATAGATAATATTAGATAGGATATTTTAATTTTAGTTACTGTAGTTAGGATATTATTAGATTTTTTTAGATTTCGGCTAGAGTCGGTTGGATTTATTGCTTGAATAAATCTGATTTGTTGATATAATTAGTTATTATATAGATATATTTAGTTGTTACATAGATATAATTCAATATCTTATCCTAGGTAGTTTATTTTCAGATTTGTTTTGTACTATAAATATGGGACAAATTAGTTAATAAAATTCAATTTTTCAGTTTGCATAAAAATATCCTTCCTTGTTAATTCAAAAGAAAACCTTGTGAGTTCTGTAATTGGTCCGGRAATTCATTTGATTAACTACTTAGACGGTTGTTCCTTTTAGGAGCTGGTTCCTCTTTGGGAGTTAAGATCCTTTAAATCCTTTGGTTGATCCGGGGATTTGAAGTTACAATTTTCGTTCATTTTTATTCTCATTCATTGGGAAATATCCTTTATTTTGTGTGGTACTTTATAAGCTTAATGCAATTCAAGGGATTTGTGAGCATTTAGCTTATAAAATCCACATAACGCCTCAAACTTCTCTCGCCTAGCACTCAAACTCCTCCCACCCTCGAAACTCACCCCCCCCCCCAAAAAAAAAAACTCCCCTCTAAAACGACATCTCACCTCGAAATCGACTGCCCATGAAACAGCCCAACTCAACCTCCACCCTTCAATAGAAACTAAATTCTACAATCGAAAACCCACGATGAATTTGCTGGTGCGAATTGATTGGTGCAATCTAGTGTGAGGGTGGTGTGATTTCATCGGCGATAAGAGTGCGGCAGTGGCTGCTATTTGATCATACGATGGTGGGAGGGTGATTGTGATTTGAGCCAAGGGCGGTGCGAGGGCTACTGTGACTCAGTCACAGGGTTGTGCGTACAGCTGTGGTCATGGAAAAGCTAATGGTGAGTGGACACTGTTGATGGTGAAGTGGTGGTAGATTGAGGTGCATTGGGGGTTGTTTTAATAGTAATAATAATAATGGTGGCRGTGGTGGTTGTGATGGGAAGGCAGTGTTTGGTGGTTGTGGTGGGATGATGAAAGTGGTGGGGGCAATTTACAAATTGTTAAGARAAAGAATCAACCAATAACACATTGATCGCTGCGTGTCCATGTTACCACTTTAGAATTGAAGGTCACCAAGTTTTATGAACCGATAAAGATTTGATAGGAGAAGATAAARGTAAAAGGTAGGATTATTTTGAAATTATGTCAAGGTTGGATTATTGAGAGTAAATCACCAAAAGGTGGAACAAAAATGAACRAATTACTTTTTTGAAAAACAAATTACGGAGTACTACACAATTGCTTAATTTTTCCATTGGAAACTAATATTATTACTGTTGACTTTCTTTTTGTTAAAGTTATCATCTTTAACTTATACCTCAAGAATTACATACTTCCTCCGTTCTTTAATGGTCGCATCCTTTAAGATCAGACATTATTTACTAATAATTTTTGCATTAAATTTGTCTCTTATATGTAAGGAAATACAGTATATAGTCATGTGGAATCTTGTTGGATTCGTTGCAATATGTAGATTACTATTCTTTTATGCATGCGATGTGTGCAACTTTATTTYATACTTGTTAATTTGTTGTAGCTTTTTGAGGATTGTATGTTTGAGGATGTATTGCTAATTTATTGTATTGATAGTTTGGACGCATGTACATACAGACAATTATCACAACGACAAATATTCTGTTAAAACAATAATTGCACTCCGAATTAGAGAAAATTTCATATACCCTTGAGAATTGTGAGAATGGTAAAGTTMTGATATTCATTATAACCGTGGAATTATATAGTACTATTATGTTTTTGTGCAACTGTATGGTGTTTTATATAACGTTTGTTTTGGTTGATGGATATAATTAATAATAGGAAAATGCTATACACAGCYCTTAGGGTTGCATATAAACATTRAATTCTTACTTAAAATGGTAAGTATTTATTGATTTATGTTAAAATTGCACAGAATTTGATGTCATAAATGTTTACTTTTTTGAAAACCTTCCTTTTTTGGCTTCTTATATGCATCACTAAGGGCTGTATATATCATAACCTATATACTAATGTATTTACTTTGACTAACATAAAAATTTCCTTTTTTGTACTCCGTAGGTGATTACTATAATTATTTCCTAAAAGTTTATCTAAATTATGTGATTACTATGTGATGTAAAACTAGGGCTGCTTAACAGATCAGGTCGTGTTGGTTTCAGGTTCGGGTCAATAATAAACGGGTTGAAACTCTATCAACCCAAACCTAACCCGTTTATTAAACGAGTTGAAAATCTCAACCCTAACACGACCTACTTATTAAATGGGTCACCCACTTAACCCGTTTAACCCATTTATCTATTATAGTTTTTATAAAAAAAAAGATTTGTAATATTTATAATACTAATGGTATTTGTGTCGAAAAGTTATACTTAAAATGAGAATATGATTCAATAAATTATTTATAATAGATCTTTAGATTTAATGAAATTTTTGTGAGTAATTTTCCCATTTTAAATATCATTTTCTTATAGATATTTATTAAATGGGTYTTATAAGGTTGTTTTCGGGTTCAAAAATCCAACCTTAACCTAGCCCGTTTAATTAAACGGTAAAATCAGGTTGACCCGTTTATCTAATTGGGACGAAATCTTCAACCCAAACCCATTTATTTCAGGTCGGGTTCGTGTTCGGTAAACGGGTTGGGTCGATTTTCCCCAACCCTATGTAAAACGTGAAAACAATAATAATTTCCAATATTAGTTTAATTTACATAAAAAATAATTATTTCTGATATTAGTTAAGAATATTTTTTTAAATGTAATTTTGGCAATTAATTGTGGATTAATGATATTTCCTAAGTACATACTCTCATCGTTCCATTTTGTTTGTCTTGTTTAGAATCAGTGAGGAAGTTAGGAAAAATGAATTCTAATTTAGATAATGGGTTAATATAATAAGATTTTTACTTGAAAAGAAAATTATTGACTTTTATCTAGTATAATGGAAAAAGGTAATAAATGTGTGTTGGAAAGTTAATTTTGGGAGTAATCTAGATATTGATTAATCTTTAATTTAATATGATGAATGAAAAACGATAAATATAGCATTTATCTATAGAAAAAGTGGATAAAGTTGAAATTAAAAATAGAAAAAATTCTAAACAATACAAATATTTATGAATTCTATGTAATGAAACGGAAAAAAATAAAAGGGAATGGGGGGAGTAATATACTTGTGTGAAATTTGTGAAGGGAGGGGCGAAATTGCAATTCACTAGGACACCGTCCCCCCCCCCTTCCGTTATATAATCATAGAAGTATTTTAACATCATAATTTTTAGGAAAATTTGTCCATATTGTCAACAAATTTTTTTTTTTTTTTTTTTTCGAAAAAAATTCCTTATAAATCGACTTTTGTCCAAAATTGTCACATTTTGCATATCTGTTTGTTGACCCATGCCAAATTTATTATTCCGGTGTTGATAAGTAGCGCATGTGAGTTCCATGCACGTGATACTTTTTTTTTCTTTTCTCCCTTTTCCCCCCTATTTTCACCCAATTTCTTGTGAATATCCTTATTCCTCCTTTTCATGCGTCATTAACGTCGTACTCTCCCTCTATCTTTCTCTCTCTTTCACACATTGTAATCTCAAATTCAATCATCATCATTATCATCATCATCATAAGATCACATCAAAATGTAAAACAACAACAACCATGACACAATCCCACTTCACCCCTCATTAGATCACAATCCGACATCGACAACATCGAAAACCTCATCAACTCCTCCATCCACTCTTCCTCCGTCCTCCTCGCTCACCCCCTCCCCCCTCTTCTCCTCCCTGCTCCTCCATTCCCCATCTTATAGCCTACTCCTTCGCAGTAGCAACAAACCCCTTCTTCATTCCCTCCCACCTTCCACTTTCGTTGACGACACCTCAAATACTGCAACCTCATCCTTACAACCTCCTCCTTACACTTCTCATTTGGTGATTAATACAATTGAGAGAGCAGTTTGATGATTGATTATAGTTTGGTGGAAGAGTTAATGAAAGGGATACATTATTGAATTATGAAATGTGAATGAGAAATGGGTTGAATGGAAGGAGATGGGATGCAAAGAAGGGGAAAAGAGGAAATAGCAAAAAATAAGGTCATGTGCATGTCATTTGACATCAAGTGACGAAATATTCTCCAATCAACTCCAAAATAGTAGTTTTGGCATGGGTCAATAAATGGAGTGTGTAAATTTGGTAGTTTRTGACAAAAGTCAACTTATTAGGAAGCTTTTCGCAAAAAGCTAAAGTCTCCAAATTGTGGCCCTTATGGACAAATTTTTCTAATTTTTAGACAAAAAGTCAACTTATTAGGAAGCTTTTCGCAAAAAGTCTCCAAATTGTGGCCCTTATGGACAAAATTTTCTAATTTTTAGACAAAGGGGGTGTTTGTCAACAAGAGTTTTGAAGAGAGTTTAGAGTTTTGGAGAGAGCTTGGAGTTTTGACTATATATTGGGTGTTTGGTAGAGAGGATTAAATAGACTTTTGTGCTAAAAACTCTTATCAAWACTCTCTTTGGAAAAAACTAGGGTGRGAGCTTTTTCATTAGAGTTTTGAGAGAGARAAAAATAATGTTCATTTTGTCCATATACTACTCCCTCCGTCTTTTTTTTACTTGCTACATTTTCCTTATTTGGACGTGTCTAATTACTTGCTACATTTCTTATTTTGGTATGTGGTCCCATTTTTTAAAATTTTTTTTACCATTCTACCCTCATTTTTTTCCCTATCATAAACCACATAAAGTAACATATTAATTACTTTTTATCTCATTATTCATGTACTATATTGTGGGATCCATATGTTTTCTTGATCTTTGTGAAAAGTAGAATGTAACAACTAATTTAAGATAGAAGGAGTAATACTTAATGAATTATTTTAATAAAAAACAAATGTCTATAAATGTCATTTTATATATCGATAAAGTACAAAACTCTAAGCAATCGTCTATGTGTTACCAAACACATTTGCACAATAACTATTTAAATCAGCAGTCAAATCCTCTGAAAAAAAAAATAATTATCTAACGACAAACTCTAAACGTTTTCAACTAAACTCTAAACTCTATTAGCCAAACAATGCCCGGAACATTTACAAGGAAAATGTCCAATAACGCAAATTTAGCGACTATGACACAATGTATAATTCTCAATAGGTCTATTATGGTCCCGRGACCATGTTTCTCATCATGGTTCTGGACAAATGTTCATTTCCGAAAACAGAAATGTTCATTTCCGAAAAATACAAGTGTTTAATTTCAGATATGAACATTTATATTTGAAAATGAACATTTTACATATTGAGATGCACATCTCTAATTTCGAAAATGAAATTTGTCCAGGACCATGATGAGGACCTGGGATCATAGTATGTAGAATTTGCGTATAACTCCCGAGAATAATTCTTTAATCTTTGGTTGTCTTTTGGGGCAAAAAACGCCATGTCTTCCTACAGTTTATATTCTTTTCGGCCATTTAGTTTTGAAATGGACCCATTCCTTTGCACAACACTACACAAGAAAGATTCATCATCATCTATCATTATAATACACACGCGCTGTCACTTTCTATCATTACCAGCATTTTTCGTCAAACTCATCATTCTTCGATTAACCATCAGTAATTCACTACTTGATCAATCATTCACCTGCTTGGGGAATCAAGTTGTTAAACGGCTGACCAATAATCTCTTTTGATTCCCACTAGCTGGGGAGTGGGGATTCACCACGACTTCAAAAACACGAAAATCAGGAATTGAATGACCACCAAAACTAATCCAATATGCTGCAATGTGTAGCCCATTCATTTCAAACTGGGATTCATTAATTTAACCAAAAAATTGCATTGAATAACATTGGGCAAACCATTCCGATAAGTCGATAACAACATTTATTAATCAACAACAGTACAGCACAAAATGTGACAGATCAGATACAACCACCCAAATCATCACAACTCTCCAACACATTTTCTCACTCCTTATTACCAAGAAAACAATCAGATGGAAGAAATGGACCTCAAAGTAGGATCAGCTTSCAAAGAGAGAGTGACATTGCAGAAGTTCCTGGTAGTAAAGAGCTCGTAAGGGTAAGCATTGACAGCAAGCCATTGCTCGACGTCAAACTTCTGCTGCGCGCACTGGACGTGGGGCCCAGTGGTGGTGACCTCCACGTAGTTGCAGTACCACCCGGCGTGGGGCCCAGATCCGTCGGAGACCAGCCTCATGGCGCAAATGGGCGCGTTCACACATGGGCCGCGCCCACTGAAGACGTCCAAATTACCCCTCTCAAAGTAGTCGTAGTTCGGGCCCATGAGCCCGCCCCACTTCTCGATGTCGCTGATTCTCACGCCGTCACCGTTCTGGCCCCACAAATCGACGGTGATCTTTGAGTCGGTTCCCGCTTTGATGATTGACCCTGTTCTTATGTACACCGTGTACACGCAATTCATTTCGTCATCGCCCTGTTCATCATCATTAAATAAAAAATCAGATTATAATTCGCAAAACGAAAGGAATTAATAATAATATTGCGAAAGAAACGTTTCAATCTCAACGGGACGGATGTAGTACGACTTACAGATCGGGCGAGAAGGGAAGAGGAGAGGAAGATGATGAGTATTAGCAATGCGGGGTATGTTGATGTTCTATCCATTGTGATGTATGGTTAGTTTAAGGAGGTGGTTGTGTTGTTTTTGTTATTTGTGGATGTTTCAAGAAAGGAATGGTGGGGAGGGAAAATGTGAATGATTGAAGGAAGTGTCTACAAGGAGGATGTGGTGTGGTGTGCTTTTGATGGGATTAGTTTTGGCTCCACTCTTGGTTTTATTGAAATCAAGGGCCAACATAATGACATTTTCTCCATTCTATTTTAAGGAATAAATTTTATTTTAATAGTTCTATTATATAATTGGAAAATTTTGATAAAAATTATCCCAAAAGTTTCAATTAAAACTAGCTTTTTATAAACAATCACTCCCTAATTTCAACTTATTTTAACTTGTTTTGTATGAGAGAAAAATTATAAGTTTGATATTTTCAACTTACTTTCTTGTAGTTTTCATTAATCAATATGAACTTATGAGAAACTATGCGAATCTAATTTTTAAGCTGAAATGAGTAAAAATAAGGTGAACAAACTTAATCCTAAAGTTAATCAATAACAATGATCAAAAGGAGAAAAATGACCATATTTTATCAAAATATTTCAAGTTCGTTCTTTTTTAACCTTATGCTTTTATAAGAACATACTCGGGACTCCTATGTATATTTTGGAGTAGAATAATTACCCAAAAAATAAGTGTAACACACTTATGGCATGGTACGATGAACCTTCCTAAAATATAAGGTGTAACCGTGTAACATTTCAAAAGATACGGAGGAAGTAGGCAAGCAATATTAGTTTTTTAACCATTATTTTAACTCTTCAAAAGTAAGCTAGCATGATTGAAATCATCAAATAATAAAACTATTAAAATAATCAATTCGTAAATGTTGCATGATTTCTTTTATTATCAATAAATAAAATTTTACTTAAAAAAAATATKCAATTAATAGTTGAAGAATAAACCTAAATAAATTATACTAGTTTTTTTAGCACGCGATGCGTGCTTAGCATTTTCAAATTTATTTTAATAGTGAACAATAATATGAAAAATATTTCAATTTGCCACTGAATGGTTGACTATAATTTTTTTTACTACGTAGTACTTAGATAAATTAATCAACATGTTTATTTGTTTATTTATAGCTTTTTTTGCACGCTATGTGTGCCGGCAAAATTTAAATTTGATAGGTTAATGCAGTAGTATAATGCATTCCAATTGATATTCCAAATAGCGTGCAGACAAAATTTAGATTTGATAGTTTAATACAGTAGTATAATGCATTTATTTGCAATTGATATTCCAATAAATTTATTTTTTAAAACTGTGCAAATGAAAAATAAATTTTCTAAATGATTTAATTTCATGATTAATTGTAGTGATTGTTTGAATATTTGAATAGTAATTGTTAATTAATTTTCAATTTATGATTAATTGATTTATAGTTGTTGATTGATATAATTAATTGCCTCATTAACTTATTTGTTGTGCATTGATTAGAATAAATTGTATTGTTTTAGGAATATTTTTGGTTTTTTTTGTATGTAAGAGGGTAATATAGTAATTTAAGAGGGGGACACCATTGCTCCCCCTTTGCTTATATAATAGAGATTTGATATACTAATAGAAAAAGGTCGCAAATTGCAGTAAAAAAAAGAGGAGGTTGTTGACAACAAATGCTTGGGCCTGCAACTCTTGAGAAAATCCTTAAAAGTTGTGGTCTTTGATAACAATCGCAACTTTTAGTTGATTCAAAGTTGCGGTCATTGACAACAACCAAACTTTTAATTAGTTGCAGTCTTTGAAGGACCCCAAYTTAATTTTAAGTTGGGTATAAATCCTTAAATTTTTACTTATGTAAAAGCTATGGTTATACAAAAAACGACGCATCATRGGAATTGGCAAGAAGCACTTTGTGGTTTTAATTCGTGGGTGTAGAGTTGATAGATTCTGAGTCRAGTGATTGTGAGATATATGAGTTTTCCAATCAAGTGTTGATATTCTGTAGGGTCTTTGAGAGGAGTGYCATCTTCATGGTTGAATTTGATATGAGAGTCTATGGGAAGTTTCAAGGGTTTGGCTTTGTCCATATGATGAGCTTTTAGCATATCCAGGGTATACTTCCTTTGAGATATAAAGATACCATCAGCATTCCTATGAAGTTCAATACCCAAGAAGTACTTCAGGTCACCCAAATCCTTCATGTGAAATTGAGAATGCAAGTGTGCCTTGGCTTCTGCAATCAACCTGAGATCATTTCCTGCAACCAAGAGATCATCTCATACACAAGAATGATGACAAATTGGGAACCTTGTCTCTTGAGGAATAAGGAGTAGTCTGCTTTTGATTGCACATATCCCCAATTAATCAAAGAGCTAGACAATTTTGAAAACCATTGTTTGGGGGCTTGTTTGAGTCCATACAAGGACTTGTTCAAYTTACACACCAAGTGTGCGTGAGTATGTGCAAATGGTTGCTCCCCCTGCCCTAGTGTAATAGGTACACCAGGTCCTGCATAACCTTTGGGTGGAAGTATATATACATCCTCCAACAAATCCCCATGGAGGAATGCATTCTTGACATCCATTTGGGATATGTKCCAGTTTTCCATGGCTKCTATTGCAAGCAAAGATCTCACAGTTTTCATTTTGGCAAATGGAGCAAAGGTCTCTGCGTAGTCAATCCCTTCCCTTTGTCTGTACCCAAGTACTACCAACCTTGCCTTTTCCCTTTCAATTTGACCATTTGAGTGAAATTTTGTCTTGTACAACCACTTGGTGCCTATGGCTTTCTTCCCTGCTGGAAGAGTGGTGAGTGTCCATGTGTTATTTGCTTCCAAGGCTTCCAGCTCCTGATTCATTGCCTTGACCCATTTTTCTTGTTGYACAACTGTTTTGAAGTTTTTGGGATCTATATGAGTTTCAATGCTGGCTGTCATAGCCATGTGATCACTGGGCAAGATCAGTTGAGCCACATTCACTATCTGTGCAGCTTCTGGAGGTTGATGTTGGTTTCTGCCAATGATAACATAATCTTGTAACCACACAGGTGAGGATTTGATTCTAGAAGACCTTCTAGGTGCTTTTGTGTCTGGAGGATTCTCATTTTCAAGTGGTTGGTTTGTTGATCATCTCTGGGAACTTCATTCTCTGTTTCTAATTCTTCTGGGTTCAAATCTCTGGGATCTTCATTAATATCATCTTGAAGCTCAAAGTCACCAGTGAGAGGAGCCTGTGCTGAAGTGGTCACTTCTGAGGGCAACTTAATGTTCATGAGCCCGTGAATCTATTTCTTGATGTGTGGTTTAATTTGTTTGGAAAAAGACTCTCATAGAACTTGACATCCCTAGTGACAAATACTTGATTATTCACCATATTGAGCACCTTGTATCCCTTTTGGGTAGGTGGATACCCYAAGAACACACAAGGAACACCTCTTGCCATAAATTTATCCTTGTCTCTACTTGGATTGTATGCCATTGCAAGGCATCCAAAAATTCTCATGTGATCACTATCTAGGTTTTTCACAAAAGAGTTTTTCATAAGGAGTGATATTTCCCAACACCTTTGAAGGCAACCTGTTAGTTATGTAAACTGCAGTTAGCAAACAATCTCCCCAGTACTTCAGTGGTAGATTAGCTTGCATTCTCAAAGCCCTGGCCATCTCTAGGAGATTTCTGTGCTTTCTTTCAGCCCTACCATTTTGTTGAGGCCTATTCACACATGTAGTTTGGCTCTGTATGCCAAATTCCTGCATGATCTCTTTGCACTATCCTTCTTTGAATTCCAATGCATTATCTGACCTGATCACTTTGATAGTTTTATGGAATTGAGTTTTGATCTGTAAGATGAAACTTCTCAGCACAGTTGCTACATCCAACTTTTGTTTCATCAGATACACCCAGGTAGCCCTGGAGTGATCATCTACYAGAGTCAAGAAATACTGATATCCATTGTAGGTTTTGGTCCTATAGGGACCCCATGTATCCATGTGTATGAGATCAAAAAATGAGACAACATGGTCATGACACACATCAAATGGCAACTTTGTAAATTTAGAAGCAGGACATACCAAACACATCACAGTTGAATCATAATCAGAAAATTTAATTTCATTAATAGATTTCAGTTTGCTAAAAGGGGTATGTCCCAGCCTTTTGTGCCATAGAGCACTTTCATTTACATCTGAATCATCTAGGATGCATCTCTGATCAGAGTGCTTAGGTTTACATTGTYTACTACTTTGATTTACTGTAATTTCTTRATTCTCACTGCCTGCTTCTTGACCTCTCAAAACTTCATCACCCAAGTTCTTCAATTCTTGCAATGACACATTTATCAAGTAATATATGCCATTGATTGCCTTTCCAATCCCTTTAATTATCTTTGAATGACAGTCCTGAATCAAGCARAAATTAGGGAAGAACACCACTTTGTAATTATTGGTTTTAACCAACTTGTTAATGGACAAGAGATTATGCTTAAAATCAGGTACACAAGCCACATTTGTCAGCAACATATCATTTTGCAACCTGACATTTCCAACATGAGTCACATTTGTAGTTTTCCCATTTGGTAGCCTGATTCTAGACTGATATTTCATTTMTTTTATGCTATTCATAACACATATCATGTGATGTGAGGCACCAGAATCAAGAATCCAAGTAAATGAGGGCATTGCATTATRAGAATTTACAGCCATACCTGAGAAAGCTGCCTCTACTTCATCATMTGTGTCTTGAGCACTTTTKCTTGAGGAAGCACCYGGGAGTAGTTTTAACAATTGCTCTATTTGCTCCTAGGTGAGTCCTCC
Source organism: Bassia scoparia (assembly GCA_008642245.1). NCBI lineage: Eukaryota > Viridiplantae > Streptophyta > Magnoliopsida > Caryophyllales > Amaranthaceae > Bassia > Bassia scoparia. Next base: position 15,059 of record SNQN01002288.1, on the reverse strand, counting down.
CCCTGAAGATGAATATCCTTCACTCATGGTTGCATTGGCTGYCATTTTGTTTCCACTTGGCTTGTACCCAGCATTTCTGTTCTTGTTCCATTTGTTTTCACCTTGGGACTCCCTTCTTCCTAGATTATTGTTTCCCTTGTACAATGCATGACCCTTTGGGTATCCAATCACTTGCCAGTATCTCTCAGAGGTGTGATTCTTCTTGCCACACACAGTGCATCCTGCATCTTGTTCATTTCTATTCTGCTCCTCACTCCTCTCATTCCACTACCTCAATACCCTTGCATTCATTGCTGATACTTCAGTGTTAGCCTTGCTACTCAACACTTCTCGTTGGGATTCTTCTTGTTGAAGTGATGAGCAAGCCTCCTCAACAGATGGCAGTGGTGTTTTGAGAAGGATTTGACTTCTCAGGGCAGTGTACTCCTCATCCAGTCCATTCAGAAACTGGAAGAGTTTATGTTCTTCTTGTTGCTGGATGATGGATTCAATATAAGCATTGATTTCAGGTGTCATCTGAGTGATTGGGGGGTAGTTGTTCAAGTTCTCCAACTCTTGCTAGATGTAGTAGAGTTTGGTGTAGTACTCATTCAGAGGAGTCCCATTCTACTTGATTTCATACAGGGCTTTGCTAAGTCTATACTTGTTAGATCCATTTCTTACAGTGAATCTCTTCTCCAAATGCACCCATATTTCTTTTGCAGTAGTGAAATACATGACTAACCTTCTCATAGATTCAATCATGGCACCGTGAAGCCATGAAATCACTGCATTGTTGCAAGTGTCCCAAAGTTCTTGTTTCTTCACATCTTCTTTGTCTCTCACCACAAGCCYTGTGACAAATCCAAGCTTTCTCCTTGCAGCGGTAGAGATCTCCATAGACCTTTTCCACAACCTATAGTTAGACATCCCTTGCAGCTTCTCAGAAACCACAAGATTGTTCTCACTTGGGTGTAAGAACAGTGGACTGGTTACATCCACAGTTGTCTTCTCTGGAGTTGTCATTTTGTTAATCTTCAGCTTGTTTGAGTTAGATTGAAAAATGTGTTTAAGGTGATGAGTGTGATTTCAGGTTGTTAGTAACCTGGCTCTGATACCATGTAGAGTTGATAGACTCTAATGGAGCTGATGATAACAGCTTGATATTGAAGCAGATGGAATGCAATGGTGATAAAGCTATGATCTTTTGTATTGCAAAATATATGTGTTTGTGCAAAACGACACAAGGACCCTTTACAGGCTTATATACACAAGCACCTAATGACCTAGGAAGGTAGCTGTACAAAAGGACAAAACGAGAAAAGAACAAACAACATTAATACAGTTAGTGGCGCAGCAAAATGTAGTGATCCGAGGATGATTTTGTGGTCCCATCTGCAGGACTGCCAACTGCAGGTGAAGAGGAGAAAGMAAAGGCCTGAGCCTTACTTTCTACAGTGGGAATTGGCTGGTTGCTATCTCGAGGGTCGTGTACTGCAATAGTGGCGAAGGAGGCCGTAGTGCTGAGAATCGCCGCATCAGAGTGGTGTTCGAACATAATGCAGTACTCAATTGGGGTGGTTTATTTCGACGAAAAGAATAGAATGGGGTCGTGGTACGTGGTTGCGAGTTGGTGGTTTGTGGTAGTGAGGCGGTTGTTCATGCTGTTCTGAACTACATTGTAGTGATGTGAATGGAGGGTTAAGGGTAATAACAAGCAAGTGTATTGTGACTTTCGTCTACTAACTAGCTAAAACTTAAATTCTGTAGGTTTTTCTAATGATCGCAACATTTAAGTCCATCCTCTAAACTAAATTAATTAAGGCATTTAAACATGCGGTTTTTAATTAAATACCACAACTTTTGTAGTATAGCATTTAGACTTTTTTTCTACTGGTGATAGATAATAATAGACTAGTAAATGCTGGTAAGAAACTTCAATGATATTACACCATTAAAAAAAATCAATAATATTACTAACAATTAAAAGGAAAAAAATCTTCTATCTCATAAAATATATCTCATTTGTGTTCCACTAATTTCAATTGGTTCATAAACTGTTGATGTGGCACGGAAAATCCCTACCCACGTGTCTCCAAAATACTGGGTCAAAATGATCCACGTGGCAAACGCCATCGTATTTATTAGTCCAACCCAGAACGGGACAAACGGAGAACCGACGTTCACGCTAAAACGGTAGTAAAAACCTCGAAGCACGGATGGATGACAAGTGTCCCCATCCAAGTGGTTCTTGGTTTTGAGATTCCCTATAAATACCCCAAAACCAAGGAAAACAAACACATTATCTCATAGCATTTATTGCAAACTCCAACTACTTTCTCTCTCTAGCTTGGCACTTTTAATTCCCTAAACTCCATACTACTTAAGCATCGGGGGAGATAATCCAAATAGGATTATCTCCTTGTGCAGGTGCCAGGCGCTCAATTCTTTAGCAGGAGGTCTAGAAAGCGAAGAGCAAGTCTAACGTGCATAGAAGGTCAGCTCTCACCGAGGTACATGACGGGAAGCCTCCACCCCTCTCTCACCAGAAGCTAGGGAAATATTGTAGCCAGGCCACGTCATCGACCATTTACTTGCTACAACATTTGGCGCCGTCTGTGGGAGGAATCAGACAATGCTTCAGGAGATGACCAGCGCACCACGTAGGACGACCATACCTCCTCTCTGAGAAGGAAAGTAACCCCAATGTGAGACACTCGCCGACCTCGTCTACTTCCAGGTTGGCCTGGAGGATCAACACCGACCGTGTCGCTCAGCGACCTAACAGTAGTACGTTTCGCACGACCTCTTCAGAAGGAAATTTCCAGGGGGTTGACGAGATTTGACTCACTTCAGCCAGCAAGAAGAGTTGAAGAGTAGACTGATGCTCTCCAAGCGGAGAACCCCGCCTGAAAGCTCTGTGCAGGCTGGCAAGTCTAAGTAACCGGCAGTGAAGCTCCTGCCAAGTCCAAGCAGCGGAGTAACAACACACTCCCATCATTCAAAGCTCCGGACCATCAAGGTCAAAAATCCAACACCGCAGGTAAACATGTTTCAACGGAACACATTCCCTTGGAACGAGAAAAGGCCAGGCTAGGAGATATCGTAGCATCCAAGACCTGCCACATAACAACAACTGCCACCAGGGCAACCTCTGCCAGGGGTGGCCCATATAGTTGATGAGCCTATGTGAAATGACGTCTCCTCTCATGAACAGCCAGAGACGTCAGAGATCTCATTGAAAGAGGAAGCAAGACGTGACGCTTCTTCCATGGATGCCCGGAAGATCATTGAGATCAAAGGAGAAGAACCAGGATGCAGGCGATCTGGACAAGAAAAGACCGACAGGCTAAGCAAGCCTCCCGGCTATGACGAGGAATGCTCTTTGACGGGTCTACGCCAGTATGTACGGACCCTTCCCACCGTTCTCTCGAACGCATGGTCCAGTCATAGTACATCTGGCCAGGCCACTCCTCCTCACGCCGCAGGAGCCAGAGTGAGAATCCCACCAACGTGGGGGTGTCACCAAAGCGGTGCTCACGCTGGATAGGGGTCATGGGCAACGTTCCCATGGAGTGACTAGGGAATGCAAGCGCTTTCCCTCACTGACAAGAACTCTTCCTCTCATTATCCTCATGGCACGCAGTCTAAAAATCAGTTCCATCATTGATGCTTATGAATGGAACTACTAGACCCAGATGTCACCTGGCCATGTATAAGCATCTTATGCTGACCCCCAGGCTGATGACGCACCTGTGTGTAAATACTTTCCAGTCTCTCTCAGGGCTGGGCAAAGGTGTTCAGCGCCTGCCAACGGTTCAATCCACAACTTCAACGAGTGCTGTTCTTTTCACTCATCATTTCAGGCATCGCCAGGAGCAGAAAAAGCAGCTGCACTTGGGAAATCCAGCAGCGCCCAGAATGAGAGTTGGGAGCTATGTAAAGCGCTCAACAATGAACCCTGCAAATTCCAGACTTGCAGACCGGTGATCCTGGACAATTTTAACAGAGTGCCTGAGCGAGATATGCCCATCAAGTTTCAGATGGCAGACACAGGGTTAGCGACTTGAATGAGATGATACGAGAGGCTGAAGCATGGATCCACGCTGAGGAGTCTGCGTCAAGAAGGCAAAGAGAAAAGGTAACTCCCCCTCCTCAAGCATCAAAGCAACCAGGCACACCCAGAGTGGTAGGTCTGACAAAAAGAGGTCCGGACTGAATATTGAGGAAGAGGAACGTCCCAGGAAGGGCAGCCAGGAAGAAGAAAATTCAGCTACTCCACCACGTTGAATAACAAAAGATCTCTTCCAAGTACAAGGAGTGAGACCGAGAACGTCCAGATCGATGATCCCACAATTAAGACTGAAATGGACAAAGGGACAAGTCCAAATATGTAAATACCACAAAAGAGCCTGGACATGTCACCGACGATTGTTACACCTTGCACGCGCACTATTGATCGCTGGCGCACCAAGGCAAGGTAAAGAAGCATCTAATAAAAAGTTCTGAAGTAAATTATCCTCCACGGAGGGTGCCCCAAATGAGGAGCATTCTGACTCYGGAATCGTCCACACGATCTCCGGAGGTTTCGCTGCAGGTGGCCCAACTGCCAAGGGTCACCTGGACTATGTCAGAACTCCTCAACAAGTAATGACCCTGGACAAAGAGGAGGAGGAGAAGTTTCCAGACGTTCTCATTTGCGAGAAGGATCGTGGGGAGGTAAGCACCCCCCATGACGACCATCTCGTGGTCGAAATGAAAGTGGCGGATAAGCGTGTCCGTCGCATTCTTATTGACACGGGAAGCTCCTCTGACATCAWTAGCTTTGAGTGCCTTCAAAAACTCAAGTATAATGATAACGACTTGGTGCCATGCCATAATCCCATCATAGGGTTTGGCGGTGGTATCATTCAGCCGGTGGGAGTAGTCACTCTCACCCTCCGTCTTGGACGGGAAAACGTTTGTAGGCATCTGCGAGTCAAGTTCCTGGTGGTTAAAAACATGACAGCCTACAACATGATCATTGGCAGGCCAACACTCAACGCCTCAAAGTCAGTGGTGGTCACTCATCTGATGTTGATGAAGTTCGTCAGCGACGAGGGCAAGGTTGGCACAATATATGGAGATCAGCAAGTTGCTAGAGAGTGCTACCTTACCACCGCAAGCCACTTGCTGGGGGCAAGGATAGTGATGTGCCAGAGACCTCGAAGCAAYAAGGGGTCTCCAAGAAAAGGAAATCTGGCGAAGTAATGATGGTCCATGGAACCCACCAGGAGATGATGGCCATCCATGGTTTGTTCGCCTCTATCTCTCGGCCAGAGCCAGGAGGCCAACAAGAAGATTTTGAGCTAGACCCTACTTTGCCAGGAAGAACGGTTAAGGTAGGAGATGCCTTGAGCGACTAGCTGGGGCAAGGAGTAAAGGACTTGCTGAGGGAATACAAGGATGTTTTTGCGTTCTCAGCAAAGGAGATGCCGGGTTTGGATCCAAAGATCGCCCAGCATAGCCTTGATGTTGATCCTACTTGCAAGCCAGTGAAACAAAAGAAGAGAACCTTGGGGCCAGTCCGAAGCAAGGCAGCCGATGAATAGGTTAAAAAGCTGCTAGACGCTGGATTTATTCGTCCTTGCCAATACCCGGAGTGGGTGGCAAATGTAGTCCTAGTTCCCAAGCCAAATGGGACCTAGAGAATGTGTGTGGACTACACTGATCTGAACAAGGCTTGTCCAAAGGATAGCTTCCCCCTCCCAAAAATCGACAAGCTGGTAGACTCTACAGCGGGGCACGAGGCCATGAGCTTCGTTGACGCTTATTCTGGATTTCATCAAATCTCTTAAGGAGGAAGACCAAGACAAAACAGCCTTTGTCACTGACAATGGGTTGTATTGTTACAAGGTAATGCCTTTTGGTCTGAGAAATGCCCCTGCTACCTTCCAAAGATGTGTAAACACCATCTTCGCTAAGCAGCTTGGAAGGAATGTAGAAGCCTACATTGATGACATGATCATCAAGAGAAAAGAAGGAAGATCATGCCAGGGACCTACGGGAGACGTTTGATACACTGCGGCACTTTGGTATGAAATTAAATCCCAAGAAGTGCGTCTTCGGGGTAACCTTTGGCAAATTTTTGGGGTTCTTGGTGGATGAAAGGGGTATTGAAGCTAACCCCGACAAAGTCAAAGCCGTCCTGGATATGCAATCACCGCGGAACGTGAAAGAGGTCCAGAGACTGACGGGATGTCTAGCAGCGCTTGGCAGGTTTCTTTCAAAGTCTGGGGATAAATGTCAATACTTCTTTAAGGCGATAAAGAAGAGTGCCAAGTTTGAATGGAGCGAAGAGGCTGAAGCTGCCTTTGTCAAGTTGAAGGAACATCTTCACACCCTTCCAAGGTTGGTGAGTCCCATGGAAGGAGAAACCTTGTACATGTACTTGTCAGTGTCAGAACATGCTCTGTCGGCCGTGCTGGTGGCCGAAAGGGAAGGAACACAACTGCCAGTCTACTTTGTGAGCCACGTGCTTCAAGGGGCAGAAATGCGCTATGCCACTTCTGAGAAATTTGGTTTGGCACTTATGATGGCTAGCAAGAAGCTCCGTCCTTACTTTGCAGCGCATAGGATTGTTGTCTACACCGATCAACCAATCAAGCAACCTCTGACTAAGTTGGAGTCTTCTGGAAGGATGCTTAAGTGGGCAATAGCGTTGAACGGATTCAACTTGGACTTTGAACCACGGAAAGCTATAAAGGGGCAAGCCCTGGCGGATTTTATTGTGGAAATGACGAGGCCTCCCCCAGTCGAAACGTCAAGCGACGTATGGACATTATTTGTAGATGGCTCATCTACACAAAATGGCTGTGGGGCAGGCATCTTGTTTAAATCGCCGGAGGGTGACACGTTCGAATATGCCATGAGGTTCAAATTCCAAACTTCCAACAATGAGGCCGAGTACGAAGCGCTGGTGGCAGGGATCCGAATGTGTAAAGCGGCTGGGGCACGAAAGATAGATGCAATGTCTGATTCCCAACTGGTGGTAAGTCAGGTTAATGGTGAGTATGAAGCCCGCGATGAGAACATGATCAAGTACTTGGAGATGGTAAAGAAGGAAGTCGAAGGTTTGGACCGCTTTCACCTAGTGCAAGTGCCCAGGTCAGAAAACAACCAAGCCGATGCCTTGTCCAAGTTGGCTAGTTCGGCTACAGGAGACTCTCCCAGATCTGTCTTCTGGGAAGTTAAAGATCAACGAAGCATAGACGAGCTAGCCGACGTCCATTACATCAACCGAGGAAGCACTTGGATGGACGAGATCATTGAATATAAGCAAACGGGAATCTTACCTCTGGATCCAAAAAAGGCTAAGTATGTGAAGAGGCGAGATACATGGTTTGTGTATTGGAGGGGTCAGCTCTACAAGAAATCATTCTCTCATCCTCTACTCAAATGCATAACCCCCGAGAAAGGGGCAGAGGTGCTGGACGACATCCATCAGGGCCAGTGTGGTTCTCATATTGGGGCCAGGTCATTGGCCGAAAAGACCCTTAGGACAGGGTACTATTGGCCTACATTGCGAGAAGATGCTGCAAATATGGTCAAGAAATGCCACAAGTGCCAAATCCACGCTCATATTCACCAACGTCCAGCAAATCAGTTGTCCCTGGTGCTATCACCTCTCCCGTTCGCCAAGTGGTGCGTGGACATCCTTGGACCTTTCCCACAAGCGCCAGGGCAGAAGAAATTCTTGATTGTGGCGGTGGACTACTTCACCAAATGGGTAGAGGCTGAACCAATGAGAAACATCAAGGTGCCAGATGTGCAAGGATTCTTGACAAGAAACATCATCACGCGGTATGGTGTCCCTCAGTCTATCGTATTCGACAACGGTCCTCAATTTGATTCCAACATTCTCACAAATTGGCTATCCGATCAAGGAATCACGGCACACTTTGCTTCCGTAGCCCATCCCCAAACCAACGGGTAGGTTGAGTCCTTCAACAAGATTATCAGCAACGGGTTGAAGAAGAAGCTAGACAATGCTAAGGGGTTGTGGGTTGATGAACTTTACAATGTGCTATGGTCAATCCGGACAACAGTAAAGAACTCAACGGGGGAAACTCCATTTGCACTTGTCTTTGGCTCGGATGCTGTACTGCCCATTGAAATGTATGAACCAACGCTTCGGGTTATGATGTACACCGAAGAAGGAAGTTGGGAAGCTATGAAGTGCAATCTTGATCTAATCCCAGAAATCCGGGGCAACGCTCTCCTCCGCCAACAGATTTACAAGTTAAGAATGTCCCGAGAATACAACAAGCGCGTCAACCATAGGCCTCTCCAATTGGGAGACCTTGTGTTGAGAAAGATGGAATCTACGGGAAGGGCTAAGGAGGATGGAAAGTTGACTCCAAATTGGGAAGGCCCGTACAGAATTTGTGAGGTGCTAAGGGACGGAACTTACAAGTTGGAAGATGCACAGGGGCAACGGCTCACTCACCCATGGAACACGGACAATTTGAGAAAATTCTATGTTTAAGCAAACATACTTGAGTCGACCTGAAGGCGCTCATTAAAGTCGAGTTGCCAAGCGAGCACTCGCAATCACAAGTTTGAGTCGACCTGAAGGCGCTCAAAACTTGTAAAAACTTTGAAGTATCTAGATTGAATGAAAGCCTTCAATACTTTGAACTTCAAACTTGTGTCATACATACAGGGGCAACTCCCCTCCATGGGATGTACGTAAAATTCAAAACGAATAAATTACGCCCTAAGATTCTCAAAACGAAATTAAACAAATTCGTTATTTTGTTAAAATTAACTCAAAAATACCTAAGTCAAACACTTAGAAGTTTTTAGGTGTGGCAAAAGCAGCCAAAAGGGGCAAATGTCCCCAACTGCGAAAGGAACAACTTCCCTGGATTATAGCGCGACGAGCAAAGCACTCTGAAAAATGCGAGGTGCGAGCTTACCGTTTTGTAAAATTGACAAAAATGGTCTCGCACCAATCCCCTCAAGGGCAAACGACCCTCAAAGAATGCGAGGTGCGAGCTTACCGTTTTGTAAAATTGACAAAAATGGTCTCGCACCAATCCCCTCAAGGGCAAACACCCTCAAAGAATGCGAGGTGCGAGCTTTCCGTTTTGTAAAGTTAACAAAAATGGCCTCGCACCAAACTATTTACAGGCAAACGACCTGCAACGATGTGCGAGGTGCGAGATTACCGTTTTGTAAAATAGACAAAAATAGTCTCGCACTCTGGCACACAAGGGCAAGAACCTCACTCAATATGCGAAATAAAAGTTTGCAGAGTCACAAAATACATAAGTACAAGACCTCGACAAAGTCTACCATAAAGAAAGAAGGCTAGACCCGGAACTCGCAGCTACCTAGGCACGCAAGCTGCGAAGTGCGAGCTAACCGTTTTGTAAAAACGATGAAAATAGACTCGCACAAATCTGCCTACAAGGGCAAGCTGCGAAGTGCGAGCTTACCGTTTTGTAAAAACAATGAAAATTGACTCGCACAAATCTGCCTACTAGGGCAAGCTGCGACGTGAGAGGTGACCGTTTTGTAACAACGACGAAAATTGGTTCGCATAATGTGAAAAAATGGTTCAAGATGGTGATCCGCGAAGGGTTGAAACTGCTATGTCCTTGACTCAATCCCCAAGTTTAAGGGCAATCAGTATGATTTATTGACTTGACCCCACTACTAGGCCTCAAGTCAATCAATTCTTAGAATCTATAAACTTGGACATTTCGCACAAGTACAGAACTACATTACGCCTTGAGAAGTTTTGTTCGCACATTTGGTTCTGTGTGTAGTCTATGTGGCCAGTGGTAGGCACATACACTACAGGGGCAGGTGTACCCTTGAAGTGCGAAGGCTAAGTTCCTAAAAACCGCGACGTTTGGGACTTAAAAATCAAAACAAAATTATAAAGAGAATTCATATGCGAAAGTAGAGCGATACTGCGAGACACAAGACTTGTGATTTCATTTACCAAGAAGGATCATTTTGGATTGATGGGAAGTGGATTACAAAGCTTGCTAGACAAAAGATTCTATGCGAGGCCTAACACTTGTACAAATTATCTAAGGATACAACAAGAGTACAACAAAATATTGCCTGACTGGGCTGAACAAAAGCGAGGCGAGAAGAGGCCATCTGATGACTGATTTCTAAAAGCTTCCCAATTGGAAGGACAACCCTTCACTTGAGAGGGATAAACCTTGAAGGGCGAACTCTTCACTTGAGAGGGATAAACCTTGAAGGGCGAAGAGACCAAATCATCTGCCACTTGAGAGGGATAAACCTTGATGGGCGAGGAGATCAAGTCATCTGCGAAGCTTCAACCTGGTTGAATGTTTTACCATTGTAAACTCCAATGACGCTCCTGGTCATCTGCGAAGCTTCAACCTGGTTGAATGTTTTACCATTGTATACTCCGATGACGCTCCTAATCATCTGCGAGGCTGGATAGGCGAGGAGAGGTCATCTGATGCGAACATCAGCATCATCCGCATCATTCATGTTTTCAATGTCGACGTGCACATCATCCGCATAGTCATCACCATCTTTGGCAACGTCGACATCATCAGTTTTAGCTTCCTCCTCCTCGCCACTACTGCTGCTCGCATCTTGGCTAGCCGCATCATCGCCGCTGGATGAAGAACCATCAGAAGGCGTAGAGTCAGAGGAGTGTTCTTGATCCTTGAATTCAAACACAAACTCCTTCTTTGGCAAGGGAGGCCTTGGATGTTCTGGAGAGTCAGGCATGTCCTGAATGATCTTTACTTTCTCGACGTAGTCCAGCCTTTCCTCCAGAATTTCGAAGGGATAAGTCCTCTTCGCAGGGAAGAGGTGCCAAGCCTCCTCGACCAGGGCTCGCATCTCCTCAATGCCCTTGTTCTTGGCTTCAGCAGCCTTCGCCTTTTGGTTCTCCTTCAGAGCTGCGAGCTCCTTGTCTTGCTCCTTGGCTATGAAGCGAAGGTTGAGCAGCTCATCTCGCACTTTAGCCTCAGCCTTCGCCAAAGCCTCCTCCTCAATTTGCGGCATAGCCTCAGCAAGCCTCGCAGACACCTCTTGCTCAGTTCGCTCCATGACAGCCTTGTTGACCCTTTCCTCCTCCTTCTCTGCAGACTTAGCCACAAGCTTGGCCAAGTCTTTGTACTTGGTAAGGAGGGAGTGGTAGCCTTCAAGCGACTTGCGGTAGGCAGCCTTCACCGCATTGAGGCTGTGGCCAAGAGTATAGGTCGCCTCAGCGTCATCGACCTTGATAGCTAAGGTCTGCTGTATAAGGTACTCTATTGCCTCCTGGTACAACACCTCTTTGTGCTTGGCTTCGCGATTGGCCTTTCGCATGGCCTTCGCAATGCCATCCAGTCGCACCATCACCTGAGAAAGAATGCGAAGCAAATGGTCAAAAAGTGCGACAGAGAAATTAACTAATATGTGCGAAGGACTATACTTGTAAAAATTCAAAGAAAAGGGAAAGAACTTACATCGGCGAGACCACTCATCGCCCTGCCACAAGACCCAACCTCGTATCCCGCGAGGCTGTCCTTGTACTCCTTCGTCGCACAATGAACCATCTCGCCCACTATCTTCTTCTTATCAGATCCAAACTTGCGAGAAGAGTAGTGGTCCACATTGTCCACCTCAATCCACCTTTCATCCTCTTTGGCTTCAGCAGAGAGGGCAGACACCAGCGAAGGATGCTTCTTCGCAACAAATTTGTCCAAGCCTTGGACAATGTTCTCGTCAACCCTCAGCGACGGGTGACCTTGTGGCTTTGGCCTCTCAAGAGGAGTGGAGATTAGGGGAGGCTCGACATTAGGATTTGCCAACAGCTCCTCGAAGTTGATCTGATCGAGGCCCCCCACATAGGTGAATTCAGGCAAGAAGAATTTATGAGCTTCTGCTCGCTTGCGAAGCTCCTCCAGTTCTTCAGCAGTGGGAATTGGCGAGGGAGGCTTCTGTGTTTCTTGGTTGACCTCGCCCATTTCAGTGTCACCGGCGAGGTCCTCCTCCTCTGGTGCGAGGAACTCATCATCAGCTGCATCACCTGGCACATACGGAACGGTGTCCGAGTCAGTCCAACCATGAGGGTCAGGATGGCGAGGCCATGAAAGGGGAGAATCATGCGAGGACTTCGACCTCCTTTCATATGTCACCTCGGATGACTGCGACCCACTAGGGGTTCGCGACCTAAACAAAGCAGGGTCCAGCCCATACTTGTTGAAGATGCGAACCTCTGTGGGATGTGCATTCGGACCCAAAACTGAACTGCGAGGAATATGACTTGTACCTGCTAATTGATGTCTCTTGGCAGCTGGCTCAGTGGCAGAAGGCGAAGGAGCTCTCTTCTCGCCAACCTGAGCAGAACGCGACGAGTCCCCCTTAGTTGGAGGGGGAGTTGGTGGTGGTTGCCGAGGAAGCTTCGGCTTGGTTTTTGGCACCTCGATGCCTTTGCCTTTGCCAAGCACCTCGGTGCTGCTCTTCCTCTTGGGAGCCTCAGTAGGCTCATTTATTTTGACGTCAGGCTTCGCAGGTTCCTTGGGCGTCTTGTGTTCCCCGCTGAGGGCGAGGAGGATTTATGTTCTGGTCTTCTCTCCTCACTCCGCGAAGAGTGTTTGGTTTTACTTTTCTCCTCGCTTCGCGAGGAATGTTTGGCTGCTTCTCTGCCCTCGCCTCGCGAGGAAGGTGTCTTCTCCCCTCGAGAAGGGGTTGTGGCTTTATCTTTCCCCTCGCCTCGCGAGGGAGTTCTGTCTTTGGCCTCGCCTTGCGAGGTAGAAGTCCTTTTGAGGACTTGGTATTGTGGGGGCTTAGTGAAAGAAGGTTTTGGAGGCTGCCCCTTCTTGGTTGAGCTGGACCTCCCAGCTGCCAAGATATTGGAAGGTTTCTTTAACTTCTGCAAAATGGAGAAGAAAAAATTCAAGTTAGCTACTTCGCAGTAAAGGCAGAAAACAGGCGAGTCTCGCATTCGAGCAAATGCTCATGCAAGACAAATATTATCAGGGCTTCGCAGTTGATAAAGCAGAATCTGCGAAGGGAAGTTAAAAAGAGCGAGAGCAAACACTTACCCGATGAGCAGCATTCTTATCGGCCAATGCCTTCAGCCGCCATTCGGCTGCGAGAGCTTGAAACTCCTCACTGGCCATTGTCCCGTTCAAGCGAGTGGGCAATTTAGCGAAGGAAGCCTCTGCGAAGGGAAACACTTGGTTAGAAAAATTCAAACAAAAAGCAAAATTTACAAGTCAAAGATCTACCTCTTTCATCTCGCGACAGGCGACGACCACCTGCGAGTTCAAAGGCTCGCAGGAAGTCAACATTGCAAAAACACTCGAGAGTGGGCAGCCAGTTCTTGGGGACTGTGGGTTTTTGTTTCAAAGTCCTAAACTCATGCTGGACAGTCTCGAAGTATTCTAATTGTTGGTTTATTACTGGGGTCCTCGCCCCTAGCTCTCTCTCACTATATGTATTTTGGTGCGAGGTCCATGCAGACAGGATCCTCGCAAGGGGAGTCTCTCTGTGTGCACCAGGAAGAAATCATTCTTCCAGTTGTACACTTTATTGGGTTTGTCCAGCGAGGTCATGTACTTCCCCTTTTGTTGGAGCTGGAACCAACCAGCCTGGCACCTGCTATTCTTGGAAATCAGGTGCATGCGAAGAAAGACGTTTGTTCTACATTGCCAGCCTTTCACTTTACAGACGACCATGTATCCAAGAATATGACACCAGGACTGGGGTGTCAGTTGTGCGAGGCCAATGCCATAGGCCTTCAGAATATTGGTAATGAAGGAATGAAGGGGAAAGCGAAGGCCCAGATCTACCACCGCTTTGTAAACTGCGAAGGTGTCTTCAGGAGTCTGGGTGATCGCAGTCCCCTCAGCAGGGACGACAAACCTATCCTTCACATCAGGAGAGACGAAGCCGATGTGAGGAGCATAGATGTGCTGGTTTCGCAGGAGTGCATCCCTCCAAGCCTTTCGCACAATGGTCGACGAAGGACTGTCCTTGTCCTTGTCTTCATCCTCGGAGGATTCCTCCACCTCCTTGGGTTTATTTTTGGCGATCCAGGCCATGGGATCCTTATTATATTCCTCCTCGTCCTTGTTCTCAGCCTTGGTCCTCGCAGTCTTTTTAGGAGTCTCGCGGTCACTGCTCTCCTGCAAAGCGGCATCAAGTTCTGCGCTTATTTCAGCAGAGTCAGGACTCGCATCCTCCATAAATACATGAAAGCGACCAGAGGTACTTGGCGAATCTGGCTCATCATCATAAATTTGGTCCTCTGGCCTCCTATGAGTCGTATGTTTAATGCGAGGCATCCTGATACGAATAGAGAGAGTGTCAAGGATGGGACGAGGTGCTACAGGGTGCGAGTACAAAAAATCAAGGGAGGAGGAAAAAGTAGTTAAATTGGAGCCAAGCGAAGTTGGACTAGGCTCTTCTAAGCCCCCAACTCTATTCTTATTGGGCGAAGAGTCCGTAGAACTTGCGTCGCTCATTATTACTTTGATAAAAAAGAATAAAGAATAAGTGCGAAGTAAGAAAAGGTGCGAACAATACCTGAGGTGCGACGGTTGACGAAGGGTCGAAGACGAAAACTCTGGAAAACTGCGAACTGCGACGGAGACTACCGCAAACTGCGACGCTGAAGCTTGAAAACCGCGAGCGAAAGCTAACAAACTTGCGAGAAGAAAGGGAAAAATGTGCGAGAGAAGGAGTAATTTCAGGTGAGAAAGAAGGAAAAAGTCCTTCTTCTCTCTTCTCAGGGGATATATATACCCCCTGATCCGTGCCTCTTCCACTCCTTGATTTTCAAAATTTGAACGGAAGGGAGGGAGTTTGAGCGGGAAGGGAAGTTAGCTGGTTCTGCTGCTGTTGCCATGCAAATTCCGAGACTGCGAAATAAATGCTTAGCCTGGCCACATTCTCCCACGAAGGCACACTTCCCAATGCAAAAAAAAACTCTCTCTTAGTTTTTATCTGATTTAATGTTTATTTACGCAATGTAAATCGATGTAAAGTCAAGATCAAACACCCCATAAATCCAACGATTTATTGGGTCTTTGAGGGGCAAATGA
>SNQN01002287.1:45185-57867 GCA_008642245.1 Bassia scoparia | reverse complement strand
TAAATAATTCTTTAGAAGCATCAGGAACCCTACCTATTGCACTCATTAGTACGAAAACAATATTCATTTTGGGGGTAAAAGGCCATCTTATGGGTCGTTTTTTTGGAAAGAGTTTGTTGCGCGACTACGCTTTAGCAACCACTACTACTCTACATGATTTAAGACTCCTCCGCATCAATGTGCCAAATTATTACAATTTAGCTTTCTTTAGGGCTTGACGCACTCATTAGACTATGACAAATGAATTGGGGCGTAAAAAAACATTTTTGGGCCGTAGGGAGCTGGGGGGTGTTCGCCTGCCCTCATAATCCTTCAAAACTAAGACTAACATAACAAACGGTTATAAAAGCTCGATCATGTACCAAAATATATATTAGGCTTGCTTAAGGCCTACGCACTCATTTAGACTAAAACAGACAATTCATTTGGGAGCGTAAAAACTTTTTTTGGTGTGTTTGGGGGGGATTTCGCTGCCTAACTTTAAAAAACCTAACCTATTGCTATGGTAAACAAAGTCGATCAGCAATTCCTAAAATATACCATTAGTTTCCATGGACGAATTACCCATATAGTGACACATACAAGCGTCATTTTTGGGCCTAAATGCGCATTTGTGTGCTTTTAAGTTGGTTTTTAGCACGTAATCTTCTTGAAACATACATAACCTATACAAAACTGTTTTAAAAGGCTAACATGTTTCTAAATATACCCTTAAGCATCAGGACTTTAGTGCAATACCCCATGTAGGCACGGTATAGGCATTTTTGGGCATGAAAATGGCCTATGTTTGGGTCGTTCTGGACGGTTTCTCCCTGGCCTATACTTAACTTTAGAAACACTAACTATTACATAATTACAATCGTTTAAAGCTCGATCATGTCCTAAAATATTCATTTATAGCTTCCTAGGGCTATTGTACGCTCATATAGACATCGACAAATGTCATTGAGAGGCAAAACTGGCCATTTTGGGCCGTTTAAGGGTTTCGGCCTATCTTTAGAAACACTACTTAAATACAAATCGGTTAATAAGGCTTCGATTCTAAGTTTCCTATAATGATTCATAAGTTCTTAGGGCCTTACTGCAATCCTTTAGACACGAAAAATTTTATTTTGGTGTCGTAAATTGGACTCATTTTCGGGCTTTGGACGACTTCGGACATGATCGAGCTTTGAATGATTTAGGACATCCCTATGACTCTCAATCATTCATGGACGTCATAGTGTTTCTAAAAGGACCGCTCAAAAGCTCGGAATTTCGATCGATGATCTTCAAGCCAACACTCAAACTATCCGTGKTTATGACAATTCGAAGAGGCAAGCTCTAGGTTTTATTTGGCTCAATATTCCATGTAATGGATGTCAAAGCCTTTTTCAATCTATTACTTGGACGTCCTTGGCTACATGAGTTAGGTGTTGTTGCCWTATCTTATCATCAGAAGGTCAAGTTACTACTTCATGGCGCTCCAGTAGTTTAKTGACGCTTCTCCTATGAAGTTTCAAGAAATAAACAAGTCTATCTTACAAGTCCAACATGATGCTGAAGATGAGGAACTTTGGGGATTTTCTGCTTCCATGATCGAAGAATCTCCTTGTGATGTTAATCTCACTATTCATACCATACTTAAGAAACAAGGCTACTTTACAAGAATGGACTTAGGATCCAACAAGGAGCATCCTCCTCTTCTCTTTGATCTGCCACAAAAGAATGACAAGTTCGGACTAGGTTATTTGCCTACCAAGAAGAGATAAAAAAGAGCAAGTATTGAAATACGCTTCTTTGAAGAAGAATGAACTAGGCAATGGACCCTTGATTCCTCCTTACGAGCTCACTCTCAATGGATACTTTGTACGAGATGGAGAGATTTTTCCATGTTATGATTTTCCCGAAACACTTCGAACTCCTAATGTTAAGAAGTATCCAGAACTTGAAATCTTTCAAGATTGTGACTTCATTGAAGATAGGGTCAACGATCTTGTCAAAACCATACCACCCGTCATTGATTCTTTGGGTATGGGTTTACTCTGTCTCTTATACACATCTAGATGTGTATAAGAGACAGTCTCACTATTCATACCATACTTAAGAAACAAGGCTACTTCCCAGGAATGGCCTTAGGATCCAACAAGGAGCATCCTCCTCTTCTCTTTGATCTGCCACAAAAGAATGACAAGTTCGGACTAGGTTATTTGCCTACCAAGAAGAGATAAAAAAGAGCAAGTATTGAAATACGCTTCTTTGAAGAAGAATGAACTAGGCAATGGACCCTRGATTCCTCCTTACGAGCTCACTCTCAATGGATACTTTGTACGAGATGGAGAGATTTTTCCATGTTATGATTTTCCCGAAACACTTCGAACTCCTAATGTTAAGAAGTATCCAGAACTTGAAATCTTTCAAGATTGTGACTTCATTGAAGATAGGGTCAACGATCTTGTCAAAACCATACCACCCGTCATTGATTCTTTGGGTATGGGTTTACTTTTCGACATGGAAAAGGAAAAGATGTGTATAAGAGACAGGTCTAAATGAGTGCAATAAGGCCCTAGGAAGCTTAAATGAATAATTTAGGACAGGATCGAGTTCTAAAACCGTGTTATAGGTAGCGGTTCTAATAGTTAGGCGCGAAAACCCAACAAAAATGGCCATTTTACGCCCCAAAATGTCTTTGTCGTATAATAATGAGTGCAATCAGACCCTAGGAAGCTTAAATGTATAGTTTAGAAAAATCCAGCTTTAAAACCGAATAATAGGTAGTATTTATAAAAGTTAGGAGTGAGAACCCCCCAAAACGCCTAAAAATGGTCATTTTACGCCCGAAAATGACCTTGTCTTGTCTAAKTYAGTGCAATAAGGRTKTAGGAAGCTTAAATGAATAATTTAGGACATGATTGAGCTTTAAAACCATGTAATAGGTCTGTCTCTTATACACATCTAGATGTGTATAAGAGACAGACCCTAGGAAGCTTAAATGTAGAGTTTAGAAAAATCCAGCTTTAAAACCGAATAATAGGTAGTATTTATAAAAGTTAGGAGTGAGAACCCCCAAAACGCCTAAAAATGGTCATTTTACGCCCGAAAATGACCTTGTCTTGTCTAACTAAGTGCAATAAGGTTATAGGAAGCTTAAATGAATAATTTAGGACATGATTGAGCTTTAAAACCATGTAATAGGTAGTWGTTGTAAACATTAGGCGCCAAAACTCCCCAAAACGCTCAAAAATGGCCATTTTACACCGCATAATGACCTTGTCGGGTCTAAATGAGTGCAATCAGTCCCTGACAAGCTTAAATGAATATTTTAGGACACGATTGAGCTTTGAAACCGTATAATAGGTAGCGTTTTTTCAAGTTAGGCGCGAAAAACCCCCTAAACMCCCAAAAATGCCCATTTTACGCCTTAAATTAAGCCTTTTTTATCTAAATGAGTGKAATCAGGCYCTAAAGAGCTTAAATGCATAATTTAGGACATGATCGAGCTGTGAAAACGTGTAATAGGTAGTGTTTCTAAAAGTTAGGCACGAAACCCCCAAAATGCACAAAAATGGCCATTTTACGCCCCTAAATGACCTTATCTTGTCTAAATGAGGGCAAGATTATTGCAAGACTTCAAGACTCCCTTCCAGACTCTGCCACATCAGCTTTCCACTAACTTTTTACTTTCAAGACTCACATCAAGACTCTCTACATTTTCATACTTTATTCCAAGACTCCAACCAAGACTCTCTTTATTCTTTTAAAAAAATTAAAAATGATCTAAAGTTATTTTTTCCATTTGTATTTTATACTCTTTCAATAATTATAATTATATGATACTATTTTGGAGTACTAATACATATAATTTTACATGTAATTTTTGTTTTAACAACTAATTATAAAAATAAAAATTATTTATCATTAATAAATACAGAGTATGAAGGGCAGGCTATCTGATAAAGATTCACCATTGAGCAACATGTTACTTTGAACAGATTCACCTTGCAACTTAAACCCCTTGGCTCACCTCAACTTATTTTAATACGATTTCTAAATAATGACTTCAACAATTTTATTTTAATAGGAACAAGAATATTGTTATTGATTGATACGGTCAATAATTTTATGTTGAAAAAAAATGCAATTAAAAAAGTTACATACATAAAATATGCAGACAACAATTTAGGTAGTTTCTCCTCCAAATTTCGACCAATTGTGTTCATCAATCAGTTGCAATTGTGAATTTGTGAAGATATGATTTAGAAAGTATTGATCTCGATTTAGATAATAGTTTCAAGAAGACCATGATGAACTTCGGACTTTCCTTTGTTTCATAGCATTGTGTAATTGAAATCTCGGTGTAGATTCACTTGGTCGCTATCATATTTTCATCTTCAATGATCATTATGCAATATTATGCATGCTTTATGATGACGTGCCTTGTTCATTTTTTTCAACAACGTGCCGGTGCACAAACAATTGCAAATCTCTTTTGGAGCACCCAAATGCTCGTCTATATTTTTTTGCACTTTCTTGATGTTGAGCAAACAGTTTCCTTTTCTCGGAAGAACTTTAGCTTGAGGAATGGTTTGAAACTGGCCATCGGATAGATTCTCAGCTAGAGTGTTCCATATTATTGTTCCTTCACCGTGAATTGGATGTCGGGGCCATTGCCTTCAAGAAGCTCATCAAAAATCGGTCGATCAAAACATTAATATCATTATTGGAACCTGCAACACCAATAATGCATGCCAAATCCACAAATCTTGAGAGGCAACGGCTTCCAATATCATTGTCGGGCAACTTATCACCTCGAGTGTATTGGTTGCCATCCTACAGGACTTTATCCCACTGCCAGTGCATACAATCGATACTACAAGCATACGGAAACCACGAGCCTCTTAATTTGAGGGACGTTGGATATCGTCCCTGTCGGTCTACGTAATAATGTTTTCATATAACTCAATCACACTTAAAAATTCTTCAAACTTGAAGGCAGTACCTCTGCAATCGTACATAGTCATCACAGCATCACCACACCCGTAAGCCAACATTCGAATAGAGGCAGTGCATTTTTGAAGGGAGGTGAGTGGCTTTCTTCCAACAGCATCAGGGTGTTCTTGAAATATGGATTATTTTTAAGATCATTGACAATTCGAAGGAAAACTTCCTTTCTCATTCGAACCTTCGCCGAATTGTTGGTCGTTGTAGACTGGGTTGCTTGAGAGTATCTTTCCATATCCGATCATGGCTTCTTCACGATATCTGTCTATGTAATCTGCTTTTTACGAATTTTCTTGTTGAGGATGATGCAAACTTCTAATACATCACTTATGAGATTATCTATAGCACTTGGAAGTGTTATCTTCCATATATGAGCTACACATTTCATTACTTTTTTCAAATGTATCAGGAGGATGTAATGCGCATATTTTGTATGGATTGCAAGTGAAACCAAGAAAGTGTTTGTTAGTTTTTCTACAAGATTTGAGCATTCAAGCACCATTCTATGAGATAGTATACTGAATTATACGATTGAAGATTAAATTTTAGCAGAGTTGCAAAGGGATTTAATTGCAAATACTAGCTAACAAAGGGCTTTTAATTGTAACTGAAATATTGAATAAGTTGACATCTACTACAAAAACATATAAATGAAGATTAATATAGAATGAAAGCTACGTAGCATACTAGTCATCTATACATATAGCTTTAATTATAATAAGACTAAATTTAAATTACTATTGCTTGTTCAAATCAATTGCTTCTTCATCAGTACCACTCTTTTGTAGCAAGTGCTGTAGTTTCTTTTCTATGAATTTTCTCTTAATGGATTCATCTTGGTGACATCGGCGTACAAGAGTTGATTTTCAAGCTCTTGTCTTTTAAATCTGCTAATCGAGTAGCCGATACTGCTCGTGTTCCTTCAATGCTCCTTGCAACTGAAAGGGCTTCCATATGATATTTTGGATGGTTTTCCTTTCTTTGAGCAGCTTCTAATTTTTTTTGCAGCTTTTTGACCCTTGTTTCTCTCTTCTTCTTCTTCTCTTCTTCTTCTTCTTCTCTCAATCAAAGTATCAAAATCCCCTCCACTTGATGTGTACTCCCATTATCAGACAACTTACTCTCTTTGAATATTCACCACCTCTGTTTTCTTACGCTTACCCTGTTGCTCGATTTCAAATTTTTGGGAGCTCCCAAAAGCCGTTACATGAGCGTAATGGAAGTTTGACTTGTATAGGTTGAAGTCCAATGCCCGAGCCTCTGAGAGCTTCAATGCTTATTGTACCCACTTCTATTTTTGTACTTGGCATAACAACCTGCAAATTTTCCAGGGGCATTGTTCATTGCCCACCAATGTTGTTTGCAGCATTTGCCTCCCTCTCAACTTGACTTTCTTCCTGTTCTCATTGTAAAAAGATGCTTTTACCCATATGGCATCTGATTTTTGTGTTGTTCGTTGTATTATCTTTGGTAGTACTCAACCAAGCAACAGAGAGTGTTTAATCTTCGGAGACCAAGATTCTTTTTACCGTCTGATTTTTGGCTTGATTTGCGACGACGACGAGTAGATGCAGTAGTAACATCAATATGGTCCGACGACAATGAATGTCGGAAGTGGATTCGATACTGTGAGGAGTAGGGGTTCACAAGTTGATTTGCATATTGGGTTAAGTTTTCCACTTGTGTATTTCAATATTTGGGTTTGCTAAATTTTGAGTTTGGTTGTTGAGATGCATTCATAAGATGTTGTAGTTGAGGATTTTGCAATAAATTGAGAAGTGAATTTAAAATCAAAATTTTGATTTGAATTCATTGCAGTATTCAATATTTCAATGGGTTTTTTTTGGAAGGAACTTCACTTGAACAATAAAATACACAATGTTTATTTAAGATGAATAAATAAACAAGAAATTTGGGATTGAATAAAGTGTCTTGAATTGAACAAAGGAATAGCCAAACAGCTTCTTGGGTGGTTTAAAAGTAGTTCGTTGGAGAATAGGTGTTAAAAGTAGTCCGTTGAACGAGACATAACTTTTGGGTGGGTTAAAAGTAGCTCGTTGATGGATGTTACAGATTTTGGTTGGCAGAAAATAAATTTTTTTAAACTAATGTAAAATTCATATTTTTTTTAAAAAAAAGTAAAAAGACCAATCAAAAATGGACAAGTGTCCAATAGAGTCTTGAGTTGGGTCTTGAAAATCAAAACCCAACTCAAGACTCTATAGAATCTTGAGCAACCTTTTGGAGACACACAAGAGTCTTTATCAAGACTCTTGTCAAGACCCCAATAATCTTGCTAAGTATCTATTTTGTTACTTTTATGGGAAAATTTGTCGAATTTTGTGTGTTCTTCATGTGTTTTGTTGTTGTTATGGCTTTTGGAAGTTAGATTTTTCAAATTTGTTTGTGGTGATTAGTCTGAACTTCTAGATTTACTCAATTGAAGTTTATGCATTAAATTTTAATTTTATAGTATAATCTGAATTAATATGAGAATTCATGTAGTTTTTTGTACCAAATTCTGAACTTTTGTTTTAATATGCAATTGTTCTATCTTTTCTGTCATTGAGTTTCTTGCTTCGTCACTGGTTATCTGCTGCTTCCTCTTCTACGTAGTAATCTAGTGATACTGCAATAATGGGTGTCAAAGAATTCATAATACTTTGGAGTTTGGTTACAATTTGATTCTCTCCGTTTTCCTTTTCTTTTTTCCAATTACTAAAATTAGCCTTTTTATCTTCCCAAAAATCACAGTTTTATTATTTTTTTCCCCATGAATAAAAAAAGCATTAATTCCTAATGGTTTCTCCTATATATTTCTTTATGAATAATCTGAAAATTTACAACAATGGAACATTAAACGATTATAAGATGGTATCATAACCTACTATTCTGGTTTTTCCCTTTTTCTGACAGTATGATTCACATGGATGCTGATCAATGCGGTTGTATAAGCAAGCAAAAATGAATAACGACGTAAAACATAACGGTATCAAGGAATATGGTTAAAATGTTTCATCAACATATGGTATCGAATTTAATCATGGAGGTAATGATAACCCCATTAATTATGATATAGAACTTAGAGGCAAATCATATACAAAGTATTTAAATAGAACTTACACTGATTTTCTTTGATGAGAATGCATCAGTAACAATTTACACACATTTCTTTCTATTATACAAGTATAAATGACCTAATCACGTCAATTAAATTTCACCTCATTTCTTTTGTTAGTTTCGCCAAAATCACTCAAAATTTCGCTCATAACATACCCTGAAGAAGGTGGTATATTGTACCTGTCAACTGAAGAAGCCTGTGATCATGCAGATGCATAACTTGCTACCGAATTGCTCCTGCATTAGGTAACCACAGAACTAGATACGATTGAGCCGCCTTTATTCACTCGCAGGTCGGGAGAGGAAGTAGTCATCTATGACACAAATGAGAAAACAATGTAGCAGGTTCAGGTAGCTCAGTGTAAATAGATAAAAGTAGCTCAAAGAACCAATCTTCTTTATGGATAATTATTCAATATTAGTTAAAATGATAGATATGGAAATATGGTGAGAACTATAGGATGTTATTTTGAATAATAAAATCATTAATTAAACTTAAAGGGTTCCTGTTATTTCTTTATGAAAATCTGCAAAAATTTAAAATTGGAACTTTATTTTTCATTCTCTGTCACACTACGTGTGAATTATTAAGTCCTTGTGTCAACATAGTGAACCCTGAATATGTATTTCCATCCAACACTCTTAACTATGTCTATAATATGGAATTATAGCACACGACAAAGATCCACAACCTGACTCAGCCCATATACTTAGACTTTTGCTCATGAATTTTAAAAATGAAATCCATAGGGCTAATGGTTTAAAATTGTAAATTCATCATGAAAAAATTTGTACAATGAAGAAGCATAATTGGAGAACTATAGTGATGTTAGCAGAGAACATAATTTATATATATATAAATTTAATATATATATATATAATTATATATTATATATTTATATATATACTATGGTATATATATTATATATATAATACTAATATAGTATACTATATATATATATTATATATATATTATTACTAGTTATTATTAGTTATATATGTATTAATACTTATATACTATATATCATATATATTAATATATTACTATATAATATGTTTTATATTTATATATATTCATATATATTAGTATTATTTATGTATCTTAACATTGTGTCTTTGGTTGTTATTATTACTCTTGCATATTTGGTAAAGTAATTGTGGCTGATTATCACCGAAAGTGGGATGTTGAGAGATGTGAGGTCGAAAACTGAGGAAGAGTTGTTGATGGAGTACGGAATTTATTGATTTGCTAAGAACACACGATTTCAGTGACTCTTTAGAGATTGATGTCCTTGACTAAGTGCAAAAATATAAAATGTTGGCGTTGAGAAGTCAAACAATCACCTCATACGAAAGGGATTGTTTGATATTGAAGTGGTAATGTCGGAGAGGTTTTTTCTAAACTTGGAATACTATGCAACAATGATCATACATGGACATGGGTATTGATGCATTAGTCCAAAGAGGTAGTGATCTCATGAACAGCTTAAGTTGCCCAGAAGAGCCAATCCCGAGTTATAAGAAGTTTTTTTGAATGTTAAAGGCTCAAGAGCTTTGGTGAGGGAGATCGACGTCGGTGTTTGGAGGATGGCTTCGGATACAAATTGAATGCGAGTAAATTTGCCTCATAGATGCGTTGATAGTTTTTTTCTATCTCATTAGTGACGCATTCCAAGCAATAATTTTAATTCAAATAGATTTAGAGCTTACATGATTATTCGACAGATGATGTTGGAACCGAAATACGGTCGATTTTTGAAGATTAGGACAAAATGCAAAAAATGGCCTAATTCAGTAGACTTTGGTCCAAAAAATGACTTTATTTCATATTTCAAACAAGTTCTAGAAGTAATGAATGTAGTCAAGAATGAAATGATGTTGTGAAACGAAATAGTAGATTTGAGAGATGTTAGGAACAAGTCAAAATGGCTAATTCATAAAATTGGTCCAAAATGATTTGTGTGCAAAAATGATTCAGCAGGATCTAGAATGCTTCATGAATGTATTAAGACTGAATGCTGTGTGAAACACATATAGTTGTGAGATGTTAGGAACAAATGCAAAAATGCAAATGCCCGTTTCAAATAGACTTGGTCCAAATGATATTGTGCAAATTCATTAAAAAAGTCATACGAAAGCTTAAAGATATGTTAGTAAGACTGAATGATGTGTGACAACAGAATAGTAGATTGTGAGATGTTAGGAAAAAATGTCAAATGGCCTTAATTTCATAGACTTGGTCCAAATGATTTGTTGGTGCATAATGAATTCAAAAAGTCTAGAATGCTTAATAATTTATTATAATGATTGATGTGTGAAAACACGGAATACACTTTGTGAGATGTTAGCCAAATCAAATGGCAAAACGGCCTAATTCAATAGCCTTGGTCCAAATGACTTCATTGTGCATAATAATTCAACAGTTTAGAAAGCTTTGAATTGTGTGAGACTGAATGATGTGTGAACAAGAATACTAGATTTGTGAGATGTTAGGACAAAATGCAAAAAGGCATTCATAGCTGGTATCACATGATTTGTTGTGCTAAAATGATGTCATACAAGTTTAGAGATTATGATGTTAATAGACATGATGCATGTTGAAAACAACCATCAAAATAGGTAGATTATTTGGTGAGATTTGGACAAATCCGAAATGGCTCAAAGCTATTTCATAGACTGGTGTAAATGACTTTTGTTTGTGCATTAATGAATTCAAACAAGTTGAACAAAGCTTAATGAATGTAGTAGATATGGGTGTGAAGCAAAAAGGTAGATTGTGAGATGTTGAAATAAAATGATGGCCTAATTAATGGCTTGGTAATGATTTGTTGTGCATGATTCAACAGTTTGAAATTAATGAGTAGTAAGAATGATGATGTGTAAATTTCAAAGGTTAGATTTGGAGATGTTAGGACAAAGCGAGAAAATGGCCTAAATTCACTGGAGTTTTGTTGGTCTATTAAATTTTAATGTTATTTTAATGCATGCGTATTTGTGTGGATGAACAAGGAGGAACTGCCAGTAGCTGACGAAGTAGTCAAAAGCATCCAGATGAAGTCTTTTGAGTTGTTGGTGTGAAGAAAGGTAGTTTATGGGTTAGGTGCGCAATCATCAATGTTACCTCGGTATTGTCAAGACAAGAAATCATCATGCATGCTTTCGTTGTTCCAACTAGGCTCACTTTGTTAGTATGTTTCTGTATTTGTGTTATTGTAATGTCAGAAAATGAGATAAGCAAATTCTTATCTATTAACGAGACTGAGAAGAAATTAGGTTGTAATTGGAAAAAAGAGAAGAAGAGCTTTGTTAGCTTAATTGATCTGTGAGTGTGGCGATAAGGTGTTTACTTATATATTTTTTTGTAGGAAGAGTTTCATCCATATCCCATGAATGGTTGGGTTTATTAAATTGGGTTTTGTCTTTTTTTTTGTTTATCTAGGTATTGATAATTTGTTGCTATTATCTTTAAACTCTCTGGGTTTTTTTGTTGTTAATCTTTTGATGTATACTGTTCATGGTATGGGTGTCTTTTTTGTATATGATGTAGCTCATATTGTCAAGAGAGCTACTAAGTTGATTAGCTAGAGAGCTATATGGTAGATGTAGTCTTTTCACTTAGTTTATTTACTTATTAATATCATGATATCTTTGGGCCATTTGTATGAATATAGAAATTTTTTCTCGTTTATTTACTCGATCAGCCGGTTTTAATATTATATTGTCTGTATTTGAAAGCTAGTCTATGGTTTTTACTAGTTTTCATTTTATAATCAGTCGTAAGAATAGCGCCCAATTTAGTCTCATACTGATATGTTGCGAAATAAGGACCGCCAGCTGAGAAATGCGACGCAAGCTAGTTCGCACTGAAATTGTCGCAAAATGCGGCATGTTGTATCGTCAAAAGTGTCGTAATGCGACAATTAATAGTCTCCAAAACATAAGTTAAATTCAATAATATTATGCTAAGTAAGATATTTCTTCTAAACAAATGGACTAGGCACCTGTAGTGTAAATGAGATGGTGAATCGCGACTAATCCGTTAGTATAAATGAACAAGGTGTTCGCTAATGCGATACGTCAGGTCGAAAGCGTCCGAATAGGCCCGCATAGATATTTTCAGTCACCTTATTCAAAATTGGCGACAGGTTTGGCACCGAAATTGGTTCCGGCGGTGTAAGAAATAGCGACGATTTTATGAGAAGGCGGTCGCTACGGCGGTCGCATTTGGCTTTTTTTTTGTAGTGTAAGTAAATAATCGAGCTAGTGTTGTGCTATGAATAACTTTTAACGTTTTAGGTTGCGCCTTGCATAAGGATAATTGTTAAGTTGTTGTGTATTCACGATTTGTAAATGGATTACAATGAGAAAAGTGTTGCAACTACTGGGGCGGATTCGTAAAGTCATTCCGTACCTTCGACACGATGGTATTAGATAGACATGGGCCTAAAATTGGACATGTTTTGACGCATGTTCACTGTAAGACGGTGGGAATTCCCATCGACGACACTTTCCAACTTAATGCGGTTCAAGCTCAACCAAGATGAATGAGTATGAAGGCGTAAGGGTTATGCCACAAATAGAG
>SNQN01002287.1:12054-45160 GCA_008642245.1 Bassia scoparia | reverse complement strand
GAAAATCAAAAAGAAATAAAACTAAAAATGAGATCAACCTCTAACCCACTGACAATCTCAATACAATACAATAGGAAAAGCTCTATTTAACCGCCCCACCAGCCTAGCCTAAAAGCGAACCCCCCAAGCTAGGAGTATGAGCCGCTCTCGTGCTCCTGCAGCGGGTCATAATCACAAACAAGCAATGCAGGTGGGAGCTGAGGTTATACGAAGCAATCGTAAACCACACTAGGGCGGCGTTAAGAAGTACTGGTGGTCGAGAATGAATCCAAAACTCTCTTCTCTAAAGCGAAATGCAAGCAAATTAGACAACCCTAAAGTCGACTAAACTGAAATTCCCTAACCATCTATAGATAAAAAGCCTAACCCCAAGCCCCTTAAATCGGAATTACAATCAACTAAATCAAGCACTTTGCAATAATCAAAGCGCCAATAAATCCAAGCAAGTTCAGAAGCTAATCCAGTTGAAAGGAACCCTGACACAAGCTCAACCACCAATTCAACACAAAAATGCAAAGTGGAATCACAACTTCTATCAATCTCAAAGTAATAAACATGTGAAATTTAAACTCAATTCGTAACTCATCACAATCAACAACCCAATGCCGATGAGCTCAAATCAAGTTTACCGACAAGTTCAAAATAACAGATTCAATAAAAATGCGAATTCAAGCTTAAATCTCAATAATATAGTAACGTCAGCCCAATCCCACAATTCAAATTCACTCAAAATCTCAATTCTACACAAGGTTGAGAATCAATTCCCATTAAACATTATTTTAATTTAGCTTACACCCACAATTCATTCAAGCTCAAAATCAACAAGTGTAAATTCAAGTTCAAATGCTCAAACTTCACAATAAATAATTCCAATTTCAAGCTCAAATCATAAATAAATTCAAGGACTTTAAAACTAAACTTAAACTAAAATTAAAGAGAAGTGAAATACTCAATCGAAGTGTGAAAAACATCCTAAAAATCACCCAAAATTGAACCTAAATCAGCAATAATCCTAAGAATTTGCAAGACGCATCGCAAGAGCAGTAAGCATTTGGACCTCCCAACTGCATCAATTAACAAATTACTGCAAAAACTGTCCAAAAAGAAAAGTCCCATAGATATGTATCCCAAAAAAAAAAACCACGAAAAACCTCTAAATTTCGAGCGCAAAATCTCCCTAAGTCTGCCAGAATTCTCGTGCCAAACCCCAAAATCGATTTTCGAGTGGATGAACCCGTCAAGAACCATAAAACGCCCCTATGAAGCCAAACAAGGCTAGAAAACTTCAATAAATGCACTCCAAAATCGAAGCCCACCAAAGCCGAATGAACCATTAAGATTTTCCACCAAAATGTCACACTAAACCCTCAAAAATCGAACCAATATTGCCCACAATTCTGCAAGGTGTTCGTCACAAAAACGAGCCACACTTCAATGAGCCAAAAAGTCAAGGAAAAACTGCCAGAATCAACTAAAAAACCCTCCCTAAATATCGGCAATTTTTTCGTGCATCCCTTAAAACCCCCAAACTTTCGAGAATTAACCTATAAAATTGGATCAAAACAAAAAAAATATATTGAAAGCTTTAAGAAAAAAGAAAGGAAATTTTGAGGTGAGTGTGAGAGTTGAGTTTACGTGAGATGATGAGTGAGATCTTGAGTTATGAGTAATATGGTGAGGATAGAGTATAAGACTTAAGAAGAAGAAAGACGAAAAGAAACAAACCAAAGAAAAAAAGGAAGAAGGACGAGAGTGGGTGTATTGATAATTTTACTACGTCTGATCAAAAATTCAGAGTAGCGTTCGCGTGTAACGTTGTGTAGGTCGCGTACTACCCATGTTCCATGTAGCGTCTCAGTAGCGGCGACCCAAATTCCAGGATTTCTTATCTTTTTTTTAACAAAAAAAAATGTAATGCAATATAAAAATTATATGCATATAAACATACATACATAATACATATAGTACTTCATATAAACATTATTCCTAATACCAACACTCCCTTGTTCTTTCTTTTGACAAACTCTTCTTTTTTTCATATCATTTTTCTTCCTTTAATTTTTTTAATTAAATTTTTTACAAAGGTAAAACTAAAAGTATAAATAAATAATATAAATTAACAAAGTTAAAAATTTAAAGACACTGTGTTGCGTCCCGTCAAGGCGTGTGTTTAAATGTCACCGAGAACTGAATCATATAGCCCCTCAAAAAGGGGAAACAAAGGAGCAAGAAACAATAATCTCATACTATTTAACAAGAGAAAGGAGCAATCTAGTAAATAACACCTCAAGATCGCAATAATTGTCAAAACAACCGCTACAAATTCAGAAAATACCAATAAAGTAAGGCTTCAAAAGGCAAGCATAATACAATCAATTGAAGCATCCTGCTAGATGAACTTGCGGTCATGAAAGGATGAACGAGAACAAAAGAAAAAATCAGGAAAATAAGAGGAGGGGAGGAGAAAAGAGGCAATGCTAAATATTATAGAGCTTTGCTACATTGGCATCAACAGACAGAGCATTAATTCAAAAGAGTTTAAGACTCCTCAAAATATGGTTCTTATGACATCGACATTGTGACCACATAAGAAAATCAACTATTCAAGGAATCATGCTTATCAATGATTGATGGTGGGGAGTGAAGAGAGTGATCGAACTTGGAAGTCAATAGAAAGATGAAATACAAAAATGGAATCAAGAAATTACCCATACATAAAATCTTCATCTTCTTTCTCGATGAATAGATTACCTAAACAAGTGTTTTGTTTCATTTATTTATACTTCCAAAATTCCTCCAAACGATGCTTCGTTACAATACGTCATCTACAATCTCAACGTTTGGCCATCTCCCACTCAATAGGTATCCCTAGCTAGCCACTCAAATAGGCTCAAAGAGTCATTCAATATATGCTAGAAGATTGACCACAATGACAAAGAGACCCAACCAACGCCCTTTTTCGATCATTCAGCCTCTAAATGTACATTGCGAACATCCCACTTCTCAAATGAATGAATTAATACGCATTAAAGTCTCCACGCTTCAATAATATTCATAAATAATGTCATTCTCATGCTGGTGGAAGAGAGAAAATTGCCATTTAAAAATCAAAAAGGAAAAAGAAACAAAAGAAAACAAAAATAACTTAAAATCAATGTAACAAACCGTTATCTCCCCGCCATACGATGCCAAAATTTGATAGCCCATCGTAAGCTAACCAAGATAATTATCCCATTCTCGTCTTACTAACTAAGCAGAAGCAAAAGTCAAGCCATGGAATCACGTTTGTACCACCAGATAGTGCATATCTCAAAAGCTAAACAAAGACCATGTCAGGGGATTTGTCACTTCAACAATTGACTAAAACTAGTGTATCTGACAAGACAAGAAGCACTAGAGTTGGGTTTCACCACAACGACCCACTACAGTAAACCACCAAAAATGCAAAACACGAGGCATATCTAGCAGGTTTCAACTGACAAGTGAGGAACTATCAAAGTCCTTAACCACTCTCTTTAAGCTAGCTAGGTAGAAACTTGACTTGCAATATCAAACCTTATTCTCATGTTGGTCACAAGTGTTCAGTTTTAAGCACAAATTACACAAAAGCTAGTAACCATCCAAGAATTCAGCCCTATTCTCATGGTTCCTTCATCTAAATAGCTAGGAGGATATCACCTAAGAGTTCAACTCTCGTTCCTCTCGTGCTATGGTCCCCAGAAACACCATGTAAGCGTAAGCATGGTAATTAAGCAATTTCCACCTCCTAAAACTAACACAATCATGCAAAATCCAACCGAAAACTCAAGCAAGATTGGAAATCACATGGTGAATTTAGGTTTCACAATACTAGCTAATAAACTATTCACTATCATGCTTAATATTACAATCAAATCCAATTAACTCAGACAACTCAAAATCTCAATTACTATTAATCAAATCATAACTACATAAAACCCAAAATACATCATAGAAATAACTTAACCAACCAAAAATAAGAGAAGTACAAGAGTTGAGATTGTTACTAAAGCCTTCAATGTCAGTAATCCGTCCCATGGAAGCTTATAAGATAATTTAGGAATGATCGATGACTTATAACCCCGTGTAATAGGTTGCGTTTTTAAAGTTAGGCCGAAAATGCCCCAAAAACGCCAAAAATCGGCATTTACGCCCCGCCCAAAATGAACTTGTCGATGTCTAAATGATGCAGTCATAGCCCTAAGAAGCTTTAAAATGGATAATTAGACATGATCGAGGCTTAAAACCGTTGTAATAGGGGTAGTGTTCTGAAAGTCTAGGCACGAAAACGTTCAAAATGGCCATTCATCCCAAAATGACCTTACCGTGCCATAATGAGTGCAAGGTCCTAGTAGCTGTAAATTATATTTTAAAACTGATGAGCTTTAAAACCGTATTGTATAGGTATTATTTCTAAGTTAGCGCGAAAATTACCCCACAAAACGCACTAAAATGGCCATTTTAACGCCCCAAATGGCATCTTGTCTTGTCTAAATCGGGTGCAAATTAGGTTCTATTGAAGCTTAAAGAATTATTCTTTGACATGATGCGAGCTTGAAATGAATTTAGACATCCTATGACTTTGGTGATAGAATCATGCCATCAATGTTTGTCCTTTAAGGATCGCTCAAAAGCTCGGAATTTTCGACGACTACTTCAAGCCAACTCCAAACTATCCCGTGCTTCTATTAACAATCGAAGAGCAACGTCTAGGTTTTATTTGGCTCATAATTCCATGTAATGGATCAATAGCCTTTTCAATCTATTACTGACGTCCTTGGCTACATGAGTTAGTGTTGTTGCTTATCTTATCATCAGAAGGTCAAGTTACTACTTCATGGCGACAGTAGTTTAATGATCGCTTCTCCTATGAGAGTTTCAAGTAAAAAACAAGTCTATCCTACATAGTCCAACTAGTATGCTTGAAGATGAGAACATTTGGGTGATTTTCTGCTACCATAGATCGAAGAATCCTCCTTGTGAGTGTTAATCTCACATCATCACCAACTTAAGAAACAAGCTACTTATACAGAATGGAACTAGGATCCATACAAGGTAAGCATGCCTCCTCTTCTCTCTTTGACTTGCCACAAAAGAATGGACAGTTTCGGACTAGGTTATTTTTGCCTACCAAAGAAGAGAAATAAAAAGAGCAATATTCGAAATAACGCTGTCTTTGAAGAAAGAATGAACTAGGCAATGACCCTTGATTCCTCCTTACGAGCTCACTCTCAATGTAACTTTACGAGAGGGCAGAATTTTTCCAATGTTGATACTTTTCACTCCGAAACGACTTCGAACTCCTAATGTTAAGGAGTATCCATAACTTGAAATCTTTCAAGCATTTGCACTTCATTGAAGAGATAGGGTCAACGATCTTGTCAAAACCATAACCTACCCCGTCATGATTCTTTGGTATGATGGGTTTACTTTTCGACAACTGGAAAAGGGAAAGATGTAGCAAGCTTTAAGAGTGTAAGTTACAGTGCCTGTCGATCCAACCAAGTGATTGTGCCCCGCTAACAAAATTGTTTCGAGAGGAACGCAGAAGACTGAAGATTACAGCATCAATAACACCCCAAATTTCAATCATTATTGGGGAGGTCAAAATTGATGCAATTAGGTCTGAAAAAAGAGTCCGAGTCCTGAATACTGAGTCTAGCTCTAAGCTTAGGAGTATAGTGTTAGTGAGGTCAAGGACGGTCTTAAGCCTTCCGTCGAGATCTAATAATGTTCTTTTCAGCCTCTCATGAGGCTTTACTTTTTATGTAATGATTTTTGATTCAATAAGACTATGCATTTTGCTTACTTTGTCTTCCTTCAAATCGTCTCATAATTGACTTCTGTAAATTTGAACTATTTTGAAAAAATGAGCAAAATACATGAAATTCATAAAAAAATGGGAACAAACATATGGACAAAGTAATGCCCATCATAAGCACGGCTGAAGAAGTCGACATCTCAAGCAATGATGAACCGCAAATGGTTTAGAATAGGCTCAGTCTTAACCACATGAAGAAAGAGCTCAATTGATCGAGACATTTAAAGAATATAAGTAACGTGTTCTACAATGTCTTACAGAGATATTGCCTTGGGATTATCCAGATACCGCTGAGCATACCATACTCCGTGACTCCAGGGCCAAGCCCGTCAAGCAGAATAATACGAGAGAATGAAGCCCGTCCATAGCACTTAAGATCGAAAAGAAGTGGTCAATGCAATTAGAAGCAGGGTTTCTTAAGATTCGTCTGTTCCTAAATGGATACGCCAAACGTTGTTTCAGTTATGAAGAAGAATGAAGAAGGTTCGAATGTGCGTTAACTGTTGCATTTAAACAATAGCAAGCCAAAGATGACTACCCCTTTGTCAGTCAATATAGACATTGTGAGACAACACCAGCAAACGATGCTTGTTGTCGCTTCATGATGGATGAGCTACGTAGGACACAATCAAGTAAAGATGGCTTAGAAAGGACAGTGGTAATGATGAGGATAGAAGTTGAGCATAGTTTTCGAAATATGATCCAAGAGTCAATAATATACATCAGAGATCCTTGCAACTGCTAACTGTGTTGAGCAGAAGATGGAAAATCTGAAAATGCATTGGAGGTAAATTCCGTGGATTTGATTGCAAGAATTGGATCGAGTTGGTAAGATTTAGGACAATTATTAAATCTGGACAGATTCAGAGATTGAAGAAAATCCGAGCCAATGAGGAAAATTTGCTATATTTTAAAATGTAGATTTAGGAAATTAATTATTTATTTAGAAATTAGAGAATTAAAATTATGGTAGGCGAGTGTTTTAGTTAAATCGTTAGAGTTAGTAGAATTGTTAGATTTATTTGATTTGTTGGGACTTATTTAGGTTAGTACGGTTAAGATTAAATCTGATGTGGAATATTTATTTTTAGGGTTAAGAATATTAATTGAGTCGGTTGATTAATTTGTAAATCGTAATCAGTTCTATCATTAGATAGGGATATTTAAGATATTAATTTAGTTAGAATAATTTCTGATAAGATATATATCTTTCCTTAAATATCTAAGTAGGTTTTAGATATTTGTTGTGTATAATATAGTCTGATATACTTTCAGAAAATTTCATCATTCTTTTCAAATATTCTCTTTGTTTATTCAGAAACCCTGTGAATTTAATGTGTATGTCTTATTAGTTTAACTCATCAACTACATTGCCGTTGTTCATCTTTTAGTTGGAGAATCCTTTGAAATTCCCTGAGTGCGTCGAAGCGTTTTAAAGTAAATATTCTATTCGTTTTCGTTCCACCTTGGGAAATTATCCCTTGTTCATGTTAGTCGGTGATTATCCTTTATGAATTCCCCTGTTTGTTCGTTGTTATGACGATTGGAGTGAAAACATGTGTAAAAACATAAACAATAAGAAATCATAATAAAATAGATATAAAGAGTGAAAATTACCAAAAGCCACAAAGAGAATTGATGAACAATTGGATGACTTTATGAATTCCAATGTTGAATGAAAACTAGGTCTTCCAAGAAACATAAATGATTTTGAATAAATTCAAAATTAATCCACAAGGTAGTCTCAGAATTTAGGATATTCTCCTGCCTTTTAAAATACTCCTTAAGCTAGGATAAAAAGCCCTGAAATAACATAATATCCACTCATTAAAATTCAGCCAAAAAATATAGAAGAATCAAATCGCGGCCTTAAATTCGACCGTACAATCCCTGAACCGGCCGGTTAGATAACTACTCGCGTGGACATTAAGCTAGGCCTATCTTCGGAAGCGTATCTCCGAGTTATGGTGATCACAATAAGAATATACCTTCAATATCGAAGCTCTCGAGTCTAGTTTCTATTGCAATTAGAATCGCACCAATCCGACATATCGAAACGTGACTTATGACCAAAAGGGTTAGCATATGTCAAAATCGATGCTCCGCATCACGATACATCTTACCGTGTAGCTTCACTCCTAGCTCATTACTACTACTCCTAAGTCTCCATAATGCTCACAATTGCGTCCAAAAACGCTACAAATCAATGAAAGCAACCTAAAACTCATTCAAACACTAAACACACAACATTAGTAGCAAAAAAGGCCTTAAGAAGGCAAAAACCATTCAATATAGCAAGAGATTAAGGGAAAAAACAATATATCAATACAATACATCACTCGTGTCTAAATGAGTGCAGTTAGGCCTAAGAAGAAATGTTATTAATTAGGACATGATCGAGCTTTAAAACGCGTGTAATAGGTAGTGTTTCCAAAAGTTAGGGTGAAAACCCTCCAAATCGCCAAAAATGGCCATTTTACGCCCTAAACATGACCTTGTTTTGACTAATGAGTGCAATCAGGCCCTATGAAGCTGAATGAATGATTTAGGGACACGGTCGAGATTTGAAATTGTAATAGAAGTTAGTGTTTCTTAAAGTTAGGCACGAAAACACCGCAAACGCCCAAAAATGTCCATTCTTACGCACAAAATGACATTCATGTCTAAATGAGTGCAGTCAGGCTCTAAACTTAAATGTATATTTAGGACATGATCCAGCTTTAAAACCTTGTAATAAGTGTAGTCTCTAAATAATCTTGTCTCGTCTAAATGAGTGCAATAAGGCCCAGGAAGCTTAAATGAATATTTAGGACAGGATCGAGTTCTAAAAACCGTGTTATAGGTAGCGGTTCTAATGGTTAGGTCGCGAAAACCCAACAAAAATGGCCATTTTTAACGCCCAGAATGTCTTTTGTCGTATAATATGAGTGCAATCAGACCCTAGGAAGCTTAATGTTATAGTTTAGAAAATCCAGCTTAAAACCGAATAATAGGTATATTTTATAAAAGTTAGGAGTGAGAACCCCCCAAAACGCTAAAAATGGTCATTTTACGCCCGAAAATGACCTGTCTTGTCTAACTAAGTGCAATAAGGTTATAGGACAGCTTAAATGAATAATTTAGGACATGATTGAGCTTTAAATACCATGTAATAGGTAGTAGTTTTTGTAAACATTAGGCGCCAAAACTCCCAAAGCTCAAGAATGGCCATTTAACACGCATAATGAACCTTGTGGTCTAAATGAGTTCAATCAGTCCCATGACAAGCTATAATGAATATTTTAGGAACACGATTGAGCTTCTGAAACCGTATAATAGTAGCGTTTTTCAAGTTAGTGCGCGAAAAAAACCCCCTAAATCCAAAAAATGCCCATTTACAAACCTTAAATTAAAGCCTTTTTTTCTAAATGATGCAATCAGGCACTAAGAGCTTAAATGATAATTTAAGGAATACATGATCGAGCTGTGAAAACGTGTAATAGGTAGTGTTCTAAAAGTAGGCACGAAACCCCCAAAATGCACAAAAATGCATTTTTACGCCCCTAAATGACCTTATCTTGTCTAATGAGGGCAAGATTATTGCAAGACTTCAAGACTTCCCTTCCAGACTCTGCCACATCAGCTTTCCACTAACTTTTTACTTTCAAGACTCACATCAAAGACTCTCTACATTTTCATACTTTATTCCAAGACTCCAACCAAGACTCTCTTATTCTTTTAAAAAAATTAAAATGATCTAAAGTTATTTTTTCAATTTGTATTTTATACCTTTTCAATAATTATAATTATATGATACTATTTTGGAGTAAATACATATAATTTTTGTTTTAACAACTAATTAATAAAAATAAATATTAAATTAACATTCAAATAAATACAGAGTATGAAGGCGGAGCGACTATCTACGATAAAGATCACGCATTGAGCAACATGTTACTTTTGAACAGATTCACCATTTGCAACTTAATAACCCCTTTGCTCAACCTCAACTTATTTTAATACAGATTATCTCAAATAATGACTTCACCACAATTTTTATTTTAATAGGACACCAGAATATTTTATTAGAATTGATACGGTACAATAATTTTTATGTTGACAAAAAAATGCAATTAAAAAAGTTACAATACATAAAATATTTAAAGCAACAACAATTTAGGTAGTTTCTCCTCCAAATTTCGACCAAATGTGTTCCATCAATCATGTTGCAATTGATGACTTTGAGTACGATTTCGAATTCGAGTATGTTTAGAAAGTATTGACTCGATTTAGATAATAGTTTCAAAGAAGACCATGATGAACTTCGGGACTTTCCCTTTGATTCATAGCAATTGTGTAATTGAAATCTCGTGTAGATTCACTTGGTCGCTATCATCTCTTTCATCTTCAATGATCATTATGCAATATTATGCATGCTTTCATGACGTGCCTAGTTCATCTTTTTTTCCACAAACGTGCCGGTGCACAAACAATTGCAAATCTCTTTTGAGCACCCAAATGCTCGTTCTATATTCTTTTTTGCACTTTCTTGATGTTGAGCAAAACGCGTTTCCTTTTCTCGGAAAGAACATTAGTTGAGGAATGGTTTGACAACACTGGCACATCCGGATAGATTCCATCAGCTAAGTTAGTCCCATATTATACATTGTTCCATTCACCGTGAATTGATGTCGGGGCCATTGCCTTCAAGAAGCTCATCAAAAATCGGTGATCGATCCAAACATTAATATCATTATTGGAACCTGCACACAAAATATGCATGCAAATCCACAAATCTTGAGAGGCAACGGCTCCAATATCATTGTCGGGACACCCTTATCACCTCGAGTGTATTGGCCTTGCCATCCTACAGGACATTTATCCCACTGCCATGCATACAATCGATACTACCAAGCATACCCGGAAATCCACGAGCCTCGTTAATTGAAGGAGACGTTGGATATCGTCCCCCTGTCGGTTACGTAATAATGTTCTTCATATAACTCAATCACACTTACATGCAAAAATTCTCAAACATTGAAGGCTAGTACCTCCTGCAATTCGTACATAGTCATCTACAGCATCACCATCACTCCGTAAGCCAACATTCGAATAGAGGCAGTGCATTTTTGAAGGGGAGTGAGTGGCTTTCTTCCAACAGCATCAGGGTGTTCTTGAAAATATAATATATCGTATCTTCAAAAATATGGATATCTATTTTCAAGATCATTGACAATTCGAAGGAATAACTCCTTTCTCATTCGAAACCTTCGCCGAAATTGTTGGTCGTTGTAGACTGGGTTGCTTGAGAAGTAATCATTCCATATCCGATCATGGCCTTCTTCACGATATCTGTCTATGTAATCTCGCTTTTTACGAATTTTGAGCTTGTTTGAGGATGATGCAACTTCTAATACATCACTTATGAGATTATCTATAGCACCCTTGGAAGTGTTATCTTCCATATATGAGCTACACATTTCATTATACATTTTTTCAAATGTATCAGGAGGATYGTAATCGGCCATATTTTGTATGGATTGCAAGTGAAACCAAAGAAAGTGTTTGTTAGTTTTTCTACAAGATTTTGAGCATTCAAGCACCATTCATATGAAGAAATAGTATACTGAAATATACGAATTGAAGCATTAAATTTTAGCAGAGTTAGGCAAAGGGCATTTAATTGACAACTACTAGCTAACAAAGGGCTTTTAATTGAACCTGAAATATTGAATAAGTTGACATCTACTACAAAACATAATAAATGAAGCAAGTGCTATATAGAAATGAAAAGCTACGTAGCATACTAGCATACTAACTTTAATTACTATATAATAGACTTTAATTTAAATTAACTATTGCTTGTTCAAATCAATTGCTTCTTCATCAGTACCCCATCCATATTTTGTAGCAAGTGCTTGTAGTTTCTTCTCATGAATTTTTCTCTGTAATGGACTCATCTTGGTGACATCGGCGTACAAGAGTTGATTTTCAAGCTCTTGCTCTTTTAAATCTGCTAATCGAGTAGCCGATACTGCTCGTGTCTCTTCAATGCTCCTTGCAACTGAAAGGGCTTCCATATGATCATTTTGGATGGTTTTTCCTTTCCTTTGAGCAGCTTCTAATTTTTTTGCAGCTTTTTGACCCATTGGTCTTTCTTCTTCTTCTTCTTCTTCTTCTTCAATCAAAGTATCAAAATCCCCTCCACTTGATGTGTACTCCCCATTATCAGACAACTTACTCCTCTTTGAATATTCACCACCCTCTGTTTTCTTACGCTTACCCTGTTGCTCGATTTCAAATTTTTGGGAGCTCCCCACAACGCCCATACATGAGCGTAATGGAAGTTTGACTTGTATAGGTTGAAGTACAATGCCCGAGCCTCTGAGAGCTTCAATGCTTRATTGTACCCACTTCTATTTTTGTACTTGGCATAACAACCTGCAAATTTTCCAAGGGCATTGTTCATTGCCCACCAATGTTGTTTTGCAGCATTTGCCTCCCTCTCAACTTGACTTTCTTTCCTGTTCTCATTGTAAAAAGATGCAATTTTACCCCAATATGCATCTGATTTTTGTGCATGCCGTTGATATTATCTTTGGTAGTACTCAACCAAGCAACAACAAGAAGTGTTTCATCTTCCGGAGACCAAGGCAATCCTTTTACCGTCTGATTTTTGGCTTGATTTGCGACGACGACGAGTAGATGCAGTAGTAACATCAATATGGTCCGACGACAAATGAATGTCGGAAGTGGATTCGATACTTGTAGGAGTAGGAGTATGTTCACAAGTTGGAATTTGCATAAATTGGGTTAAGTTTTCCACTTGTGTATTTTCAATATTTGGGTTTGCTAAATTTTGAGTTTGGTTTTGTTGAGATGCATTCATAAGATGTTGTAGTTGAGGATTTTGCAATAAATTGAGAAGTGAATTTAAATCAAAATTTTGATTTGAATTCATTGCAATGTATTCAATATTTCAATGGTGCTTTTTTTTGGAAGGAACTTCACTTGAACAAATAAATACACAACAAATGTTTATTTTAAGATGAAATAAACAAGAAATTTGGGATTGAATAAAGTGCCATTGGAATTGAACAAAGGAATAGCCAAACAGCTTCTTGGGTGGGTTTAAAAGTAGTCGTTGGAGAATTGCTTTGGGTGGGTTAAAAGTAGCCGTTGAATGGCTGTACATAATTTTGGTAGAAAATACTACACTAGAAATGCTTTGGGTGGGTTAAAAGCAGCCGTTGACTACACGACTATTATTCTTTGGGTGGGTTAAAAGTAGCCGTTGAATGGCTTTTGGTTGGCAGAAAATAATTTTTTTTTTTTTTTTTTTTTTTACTAAAATGTCAAAATTCATATTTTTTTTTTAAAAAAAAGGTAAAAAGACCCAATCAAAAATGGACAAGTGTCCAATAAGAGTCTTGAGTTGGGTCTTGAAAATCAAAACCCAACTCAAGACTCTATAGAATCTTGAGCAACATTATTGGGGGAGACTCACAAGAGTCTTGAATCAAGACTCTTGTCAAGACCCCCAATAATCTTGCCCTGAGTGCAGTCATGCCCTAAGAAGCTTAAATGTAAAATTTAGGACATGATTGAGATTTAAAACCATGTAATAGGTAGTGTTTCTAAACATTATGCGCAAAAACCCTCCAAAACGCCCAAAAATGGTCATTTTACCCCCCAAAATGACCTTTTCTTATCTAAATGAGTGCAATTACGCCCTAGGAATCTTAAATGAATAGTTTAGGAAATGATCAAGCTTTAAAACTGTGTAATGGGAAAATATTCTAAAAGTTAGGCGCGAAAAGCTGCCAAAACGCCCAAAACATGGCCATTTTATGCCCCATAATCACCCTGTCGTGTCTTAATCATTACAATCAGGCCCTAGGTAGCTTAAATGAATAATTTAGGACATGATCGAGCTTTGAAACTGTACATTAGGTAGCATTTCTAAAAGTTAGGCACGAAAACCCCCCAAAACGACCAAATATGGCCATTTTACACCCCAAAATGACCATATTATGTCTTAATCAGTGCAATCAAGTAATAGGAACCTTAAATGAATAATTTAGGGCATGATCGAGCAGTAAAAACGTGTAATAGGCGGTGCTTCTAAAAGTTATGCACGAAAACCCCCCAAAACGTCCAAAAATGGCCATTTCAAGCTCCAAAATAACCTTGATGTGTCTAAATGAGTGCAATCAGGCCCTGAGAAGCTCAAATGAATAATTTAGAACATGATCGAGCTATGAAACCGTATAATAGGTAGTGTTTCTTAAACTTAGGTGCGAAAACCCCCAAGACGCCCAAAAATGACCATTTTACGCCCCAAAATAACCTTGTTGTGTCTAAATGAGTGCAATAAGGCCCTAAAGAGCTTAAATGAATAATTTAGGGCATGATCGAGTTTTAAAATTGTGTAATAATTAGCTGTTTTAAAATTTAGGTGCAAAAACCCTCCAAAACGCCCAAAAATTACCATTTTAGGGCCCATAATAACCTTGTCTTGTCTAAATGAGTGACATCAGACCGTGAGAAGCTTAAACGAATAATTTAGGATATGATCGAGCTTTGAAACCGTCAAATAGGTACCGTTTCTTAAAGTTAGGCGAGAAAACCACCAAAATGCACAAAATGGCCATTTTACCCCCAAAATGACTTTGTCATGTCTAAATGAGTGCAATGAGGCCCTAGGAAACTTAAATTTATTATTTAGAACATGGTCGAGATGTAAAACGGTGTAATAGGTAGTGTTTCTAAAAGTTAGGCGTGAAAACCCCACAAACGCACAAAAATGGCCATTTTACGCCACAAAATGACCTTGTCCTGAATAAATTAGGGCAATCCGTCCCTTGGAAGCTTAAATGAATAATTTACGACATGATCGAGTTTTAAATCCGTGGAATAGGTAGCGTTTCTTAAAGTTAGGCTAGAAATCCTCCAAAACGCCCAAAAATGGCCATTTTACGCCCTAGAATGAACTTGTCGTGTCTAAATGAAAAAAGTCAGGCCGTAGGAAGCTTATATGAAGAATTTAAGAAATGATCCAGCTTCAAAATCGAGTCATAGGTATAGTTTTTTAAAGTTAGGAGCGAAAACCCCCAAAACGCCCAAAAAATGGCCATTTTATGCCCTAAATGGAGCTTGTCGTATCTAAATGAGTGCAATCAGACCCTAGGAAGCTTAAACGAAGAATTTAGGACATGATTGAGCCTTAAAACCATGGAATAGGTAGTGTTTCTAAAAGTTAGGCGTGAAAACCCTCCAAAACGCCAAAAAATGGCAATCTTATGTCCTAAAATGACTTTGTGTTGTCTAAATGAGTGCAATTAGACCCTAAGAAGCTTAAATGAATAATTTAGGATATGATCGAGTTCAATAACCGTGTAATAGGAAATGTTTCWAAAAGTTAGGCGCAAAACTCCCCTAAACGCCCAAAAAATGACCTTGCCATGTCTAKATGAGTGCAGTCAGGCCCTAAGAAGCTTAAATGTYTAACTTAGCACATGATCGAGTTTTAAAACCATGTAATATGTAGTGATTCTAAAAGTTTGGCGCGAAACCCCCTAAAAGCCCAAATATGACCATTTTACGCCTCAAAATGACCTTGTTTTGTCTAAATGAGTGCAGTCAGGCCCTAAGAAGCTTAAATGATTAATTTAGGATATGATCGAGATTAATAACCGTGTAATAGGCAGTGTTTCTAAAACTTAGGCGCGAAACTCCCCTAAACGCCCAAAAAAGGCCATTTTAATCCCCAAAATGACCTTCTCTTGTCTAACTGARTGCAATCAAACCCTAGGAAGCTTAAATGAATAATCTAGGACATGATCGAGCTTCAAAACACTGTAACAGGTAACGTTTCAAAAATTTAGGCGCGAAAACCCACCATAACGCCTAAAAATGGCCATTTTACGTCCCAAAATGTCCTTGTTTTGTCTAAA
The DNA here is from genome assembly GCA_008642245.1 of Bassia scoparia. Lineage (NCBI taxonomy): Eukaryota > Viridiplantae > Streptophyta > Magnoliopsida > Caryophyllales > Amaranthaceae > Bassia > Bassia scoparia. Next base: position 29,386 of record SNQN01002287.1, on the reverse strand, counting down.
TGATTGCAATCGYGCCCTAGGAAGTTTAAATGTATAATTTAGAACATGATCGATCTTTAAAATCGTATAATAGGTAGTGTTTCTAATAGTTAGGAGCGAAAACCCCACAAAACGCACAAAAATGGCCATTATACACCCCAAAATGACCTTAACTTGTCTAAATGAGTGCAGTCAGGTCCTAWGAAGCATAAATGTATAATTTAGGACATGTTCGAGATTTCAAACCATGTAATAGGTACTGTTTCTAAAAGTTAGACGTGAAAATCCTCCAAAATGGCCATTTTACTCCCGAAAATGACCTTGTCTTGTCTAAATGAGTGCAATCACGCCCTAGGAACCTTAAATAGATAATTTAGGACATGATCAAGCTATAAAAACGTGTAATAGGTGGTGCTTCTAAAAGTTAGGCAAGAAAACCCCCAAAACGCCCAAAAATACCCATTTCACGCCCCAAAATGATCTTGTTGTTTTTAAATGAGAGGCAATCAGGCCCTGAGAAGCTTAAATGAATAATTTGGGACATGTGTGAGCTATGAAATCGTATAATAGGTAGCGTTTCTTAAACTTAGGCGCAAAAACCCCCAATAAGGCCCAAAAATGACCATTTTACGACCCAAAATGACCTTCTTGTGTCTAAATGAGTGCAATAAGGCCCTAAGGAGCTTAAATGAATATGTTAGGACATGATCGAGTTTTAAAATCGTGTAATAGGTAGCGTTTCTTAAACTTAGGCACGAAAACCCTCGAAAACTTCAAAAAATTACCATTTTAGGCCCCATAATAACCTTGTCGTGTTTAAATGAGTGCAATCAGGCCCAGAGAAGCTTATATGAAAAATTTAGGACATGATCGAGCATTTAAACCGTCAAATAGGTACCGTTTCTTAAATTTAGGCACGAAAACCCCCAAAATTGTCGTTTTACGTACCCCCCAAAATGACTTTGTCGTGTCTAAATGAGTGCATTCAGGCCCTAGGAGGCTTAAAATTATAATATAGAACATCGTCGAGATTTAAAACCGTGTAATAGGTAGTGTTTCTAAATGTTAGGCGCGAGAACCCCACAAAACACACAAAAATGCCCATTTTACGCCACAAAAAGACCTTGTCCGGTATAAATTAGGGAAATCCATCCCTTGGAAGCTTAAATGAATAGTTTAAGACATTATCGAGCTTCAAACCTGTGTAATAGTTAGCATTTCTTAAACTAAGACACAAAATCCTCCAAAACATCCAAAAAMGACCATTTTATGCCCTAGAATGAACCTGTCGTGTCTAAATGAGGAAAGTCAGGTCGTAGGAAGCTTAAATGTATAATTTAAGAAATGATTTACCTTTTAAACCGAGTAAAAGGTGTAGTTTTTGAAAGTTAYGAACTAAAACCCCCAAAACGCCCAAAAATGGACATTTTATGCCCTAAATTAAACTTGTCGTGTCTAAATTAGTGCAATCAGGCCCTAACAAGCATAAATGAAGAATTTAGGACATGATCGAGCTTTCAAACCATGGAATATGTAGTGTTTTTAAAAGTTAGGRGCGAAAACCCTCCATAACCCCCAAAAATGGCTATTTTACGTCCCAAAATGACCTTGTTTTGTCTAAATGYGTGCAATCAGACCTTAAGAAGCTTAAATGAATAAATAAGGATATGATCGATTTTAAAAATCGCGCAATAGGTAGTGTTTCTAAAAGTTAGGCGTGAAACTCACCAAAATGCCCAAAAATGAACTTGTCGTGTTTAAATAAGTGCAGTCAGGCCKTAGGAAGCTTAAATGTATAATTTGGAACATGARCGAGCTTTAAAARAGTGTAATAGGTAGTYTTTCTAATAGTTAGGCGCGAAAACCAACTTAAACACCCAAAATGGTCATTTTACGCCCTAAAATAACCTTGTCATGTCTAAATGAGTGCACTCAGGCCCTAAAAGACTTAAATGTATAATTTAGGACATTATCGAGGTTTAAAACCGTGTAATAGTTAGTGTTCCTAAAAGTTCGGCGTGAAACCCCCCTTAACACCCAAAAATGGCTATTTTACGCCCCAAAATGACCTTGTGTTGTCTAAATGAGTGCAATCAGGCCCTAAGAAGCTTAAATGATTAATTTAGGATATSATCYAGTTTAAAAACCGTGTAATAGGTAGTGTTTCTAAAAGTTAGGCGCGAAACTCCCCTAAACGCCCGAAAATGGCCATTTTACACCCCAAAATGACCTTGTCTTGTCTAACTGAGTACAATCAGGCCCTAGGAAGCTTAAATCAATAATCTAGGACATGAATGAGTTTTAAACCTATAATAAGTAACGTTTCTAAAAGTTAGGTGCGAAACCCACCGCCCCCCCCCCCCAAAAATGGTCATTTTACGTTCAAAAATTACCTTTGTCGTATCTAAATGAGTGCAATAAGGCCCTAAGAAGCTTAAATGTATAAGTTAGGAAATGATCCATGTTTAAAACCGAGTAATAGGTATAGTTTTTAAAATTTAAAATAAAACCCCCCCAAAACGCCCAAAAATGACCATGTCGTGTGAATGAGTGCAATCAGGATTTAGGAAGCTTAAATGTATAATTTAGGACATTATCGAGCTTTAAAATCYTGTAATAGGTAGTGTTTCTAAAAGTTAAGCGCCAAAACCTCCAAAARGCCCAAAAATGGCCAATTGATGCCCCAAAATGACCTTGTCGTGTCTAAATGAGTGCAATCAGGCTCTAGTAAGCTTAAATGTGTAATTTAGGACATGATTGAGTTTAAAACCGTGTAATAGGTAGTGTTTGTAAAAGTTAGACCGAAAACCCCAAACACCCAAAAATGGCATTTTAGGCCCAAAATGACCTTGTCGTGTTAAATGAGTTTAATGAGGCCCTACGAAGCTTAAATGAATAAGGGTTTTTCTATATGGTAGCCATCAATTTTTACGAATTTTATTTAGTAGCCTTGTTTTTTTTAATTCTAATGATAGCCACAATTTTACAATATTAATTAAACAGACAAATTTACTTTAATTCTACCTAAAAACTAGTTGAATTTACTATTATACCTATTTTAAAAAAAATCCTAAACTTAGTAATCTTCAAGCCCCCATCCATCTCTCTTTCAAACCATCAATCACACAACAACTACGCAACACCCTCCTTAACTCCCCAGCCGCCCCCCTAACACCGAACTCGACTCCTCAAACACCTCACGAACCCCCCCTCTGGCTTACCTGATACACCCACCTTTCATCAACCACCTCCGCGCAACATGCCCAAAGCAAAGACGCAACCCATTCTACTGAGTCGCGCCATTACCCCGACCCATCACTAGCAGATGCCCACACATTTCAAACCTAACCACCATAAGCCTAAATTCTCTCTCTTTCCTTATTATTATTTAAAATTAAGGGGTAGTAGTGGAGGATCGATGGTGGCACGGTGGCGATGGGTGCAGTAGTGGCATTTGGGTGTGGCGGGCTCGGTTTGGGTTTGCGGATTTGATTTGTTGGGAAATCGCATTTGGGATTTAGGTTGCAAAGGGTTTTACGATGGCTCAAGGTGGTGCGATGGTGTGACGAAGTGCAGTGGTTCGAGGTGGTGCGAAGGTCATGAGTGAGGTGGCGATGGTAGTGGGCGTTATGGTTTCGAATTTGGGTCGTGGTTTGGGTTGAGTGGTAGTGGCGGTCATGTTAAACCTTGGTGTTGGGTGAAGGTGGTAGACAAGGTGTGTGATAGGGGGGGATGAAAGTCAAACGAGGGGGTTTGAAGAGAGAGGAGAAAGGGTGTTAATTAGTTAGAAATTAGATTAGGAATTTTTTATATTTTATTTTAAAATAAGGGTATATTAGTAAATTGAAATAGTTAAAGGGAGAATTAGAATACAGGGGTTATATTTAATTACTCGTAATAAAATTGGTGCTATAAAGTTAGAATTAAAAAATCACAAGCTACCAAATAGAATTCGTAAAAATCGAGATGCTAAATATAATATAAAGCGAATGAATAATTTAGTACATGATCGAGCTTTAAACCTGTGTAATAGGTAAAGTTCTTAAATTAGACACGAAATCCCCCTTAACCGCCAAACTGACCTTGTCGTGTCTAAATGAGTGCAGTCAGGCTTAAAAGCTAAATGTATAATTTAGGACTTGATTGAGCTTCAAACCGTGTAATAGGTAGCATTTCTAAAAGTTAGGCGCGAAAACCTCGAAACCCTAAAAATGACATTTGACGCCCAAAGTGACCTTGTCTTATCTAAATGAGTGCAATCAGGCCTATAGGAAGCTTAATGAAGTATTTAGGTCATGATCAAGCTCTAAACCGTGTAATAGGTAGCGTTTCTAAAGTTAGCAACGAAAACCCACCAAAACGCCTAAAAATGGCCATTTTTACGCCACAAAATGCACTTGTCGTATCCAAATGAGTGAAATCAGACCAATGGAAGCTTTAATGTATAATTAAGACACGATTAGCTTTAAAACTGAGTAATAGGCAATATTTCTAAAAAGTAGGAGCAAAACCGAAACGAGCCCAAAAAATGCCATTTTAATCGGCCGCAAAATGACCTTTTCATGACTAAAGAGTGCAATCAGCTCAGAACTTATGTATCATTAGGACATGATCGAGCTTTAAAACCGTGTAATAGCTAGTGTTTTAAAAGTAGGGCGTGAAAACCCCCCAAAACCTAAAATGCCATTTCATGCTCCAAAATGACCTTAACGTATCTAAAAGCAGTGCAATCAGACAGAAGAGGCTTATGAATAGATTTAGGAAACGATCGAGCCTTTAACAACGTGTAATAGGTAGCATTTCTAAAAGTTACGCGCGAAAACCCTCCAAAACGGACAAAAATGGACATTTTAACGTCCAAATGAACTTGTCGTGGTCTAAATGAGTGCAGACAGGCCCTAAGAACTTAATAAAATATTAGGACATGATCGAGCATTAAAATAGTCTAATAGGTGTGTTTGTAAATGATAGGCTCGAACCTCCCCCCCCCCCCCCCCCAAAACACCAAAAAATGGCATTTCAACGCCCTATGACCTTGTCTTGTCTAAGTGAGTACAATCGGGACTAGGAAGGCTTAAATGAATAATTTAGAACATGATAGAGTTTTAAAACCGTGTAATAGATAGTGGTTCTAATAGTTAGGTGAGAAAACCCAAAAAATGGTCATTTTAAGCCAATAATGACTTTGTCGTATCTAAATGAGTGCAATAAGATCTGGAAGTTTAAATGTATAGTTTTGGAACTGCTCCAGCTTTAAAACCGAGTAATAGGTAGTGTTTTTTAAAATCTAGGAGCGAAAACCACCCAAAACGCCTAAAAACGATCATCTTTAAACGCCCTACAATGATTTGTGTCTAACGAAGTGTAATCAGGCCCTAGGAAGGTTAAATGTATAGTTTAGGAATGATCCAACTTTAAAACCGTGTAATAGGTAGAGTTTTTTAAAGTTAGGCGCGAAAAACCTCAAAACGCCTAAACAGTACATATTACGCCCAAAAAAAACTTGTCGTGTCTAAATTAGTGCAGTTAGGCCCTAAAGAAACTTAAAATGAATAATTAAGGACATGGTCGAGCTTTAAACCGTTTAATAAGTAGTGTTTCTAAAAGTAAGGCATGAAACCCTAAACGCCCAAAACTGGCCATTTTACGCCTCAAAATGACCTTGTCGTGTCTAATGAGTGCAGTCAAGCCCTAAGAAGCTTAAATGTATAATGTAGGACATGATCGAGCTTTATAATACCGTGTAATAGGTAGTGTTTCTAAAGTTATACGCGAAAACCATCCAAAACGCCCAAAAAATGGCCATTTTATGCCCTAAAATGACTTGTCTTCCTAAATGAGTGCAATCAGTCCCTAGGAAGCTTAATGAAAATTTTAAGACATGGTCAAGCTCTAACATCGTGTAATAGGTAGCGTTTCTAAATTTAGGCGTGAAAACCCTCCGAAACACCAAAAATGGCCCATTTTATTCCCCAAATGACCTTGTTGTGTCTAAATGAGTGTAATCAGACCCTAGGGAGCTTAAATGTATACTTTAGGAAATGATCCAGCTGTAACACCGTTTAATAGGTAGTGTTTCTAAAAGTTAGGCGCGAAACCCACCAAAACAGCCTAAAATGGCAATTTTACACCCCAWAATGAACTTTTCGTGTCTCAAGTAGTTCAATCATACTCTAAGAAACTTAAATGAATAATTTAGGACATGATCGAGCTTTAAAACCATGTAATAAGTAGTGTATCTAAAAGTTAGGCACGAAACCCCCTAAACGCCCAAAAATAGTTATTTTACGCCTCAAAATGACCTTGTCGTGTCTAAATGAGTYCAATTAGGCCTTAGGAAGCTTAAATAAATATTTTAGGACATGATCGAGCTGTAAAATTGTGTAATAGGTAGTGTTTCTTAAAGTTAGGCACGAAAACCCTATAAAATGCCCAAAAAATTGGCCATTTCACACCCCAAAATGACCTTGTCGTGTCTAAATGAGTGCAATTAGGCTCTAGTAAGGTTTAATGTATAATTCAGACTATGATCGATCTTTAACACCGTGTAATAGGTAGTGTTTGTAAAAGTTGCGCGCAAAATACCCTTGAAAACATACAAAAAATTGRCATTRCACGCCCCAAATTGACCTTGTTGTGTCTAAATGAGTGCAATCAGGCCCTAGGAAGCTTGAATGAATAATTTTTAAATGATTGAGCTTTAAACTGTGTAATAGGTAGCATTTCTTAAATTGAGGCGCAAAATCCCCTAAAAACCCAAAAAATGGTCATTTTACACCCAAAAATAAACTTGTGTCTAAATGAGTGCCATCAAGCCCTTAGAAGCTTAAATCAATAATTTAGGACATGATAGAACTTTAAACCCGTGTAATAGGAAGCGTTTTTTAAAGTTAGGCGCGAAATCCCCCCAAAATGGCKATTTTACGCCCCAAAATGGACTTGTRGTGTTTAAATGAGTGCAGWCAGGTCCTAAGAAACTTACATGTAAAATTTAGGACATGACCGAGATTAAAACCATGTAATACGTAGAGTTTCTTAAAGTTAGGCGCGAAAACCCACTAAAACACCCAAAAATGGCCATTTTACGCCCCAAAATGACCTTGTCTTGTCTAAATGAGTGCAATCAAGCCCTASAAAGCTTAAATGAATACTTTTGGAGATGATCGAGCTTTACAACCATATAATAGGTAGTGTTTTTTAAAATTAGGCTCAAAAACCTTCCATAACGCCCAAAAATATCCATTTTACACCCCATAACGACCTTATCGTGTCTAATTGAGTGCAATCAGGCCCTTAGAAGCTTAAATGAATATTTTAGGACACGATCAAGTTTTTACTGCGTAAAATAAATAGCGTTTCTTAACGTTAGGCGCGAAATTCCCCCAAAACGTTCAAAAATGGACATTTTACGCCCCAAAATGAAGTTGTCGTGTCTAAATGACTGAAATGCACAGAACCATTTGACAGATTATCATTGTCTACTATATCTCTTTAAAGAACACGATTTCTTAAGATATTAAACTTGAGTAATCAGGTATTATTCCACGTCATTTCTCGTCGGACTCTTTGACTTCTCAAGTAAGTTGTAGGCCAGCAAAAACCGCCGAGATCGGCACCCAAACATAAGTGTTCTTCCAATCCATTATCTTATTTCTTACCGGTCATACAAATATGGTGATCCATTTTCTCATGTGACACTAAAATAGAGTTACGCACCTTTTATGTGCTATCGAGATATGTTTAATTGCTCTCATTTAGATGAACACACGATTTCCACCTATCCATTTTTCATATGTTATCCTGCTCCATAAAACCCACGTAACTTATGTCTTAGCTGTTTGTTAAAGTTGCGGCGTGAAACAACCCCACAACAGATAACACAATGCGCATTTCCTCATGCTTTCAGATTTTGAGGCAACCTCTAACCGCTATCTAAATGAGTGGCAATCAGACAGTACCGGCTTCCTTTTCAGCCAGGCTTAAATGAATAATTTTAGGAACGATCGAAGCCTTTAAAACCGTGTAATAGGTAGCATTTCTAAAGTTACGCGCGGAAAACCCTCCAAAACGGACAAAATGGACATTTTACGTCCCAAAATGAACTTGTCGTGTCTAAATGAGTGCGACAAGGCCTAAGAACTTATAGATAATATTAGGACAATGATCGAGCATTCAAATAGTCTAATAGGTGTGTTTGTAAATTGATAGGCTCGACCTCCCCGCCCCCCCCAAAACACCAAATAAATGGCCTCTTCATCACGCCCTAAAAGACCTTGTCTTGTCTAAGTGAGTACAATCGGGACTAGGAAGGCTTAAATGAATAATTTAGAACATGATAAGTTTTAAAACCGTGTATAATAGTGGTCTAAATAAGTTAGGGGAAAAACCCAAAAAATGGTCATTTTAAGCCCTAAATGACTTTGTCTATAAATGAGGTCAATAGATCTAGAAGTTAAATGTATATTTTGGAAATGCTCAAGCTTTAAACAGCAGTAAATAGGTAGTAGTTTTTTTAAAATCTAGGAGCGAAAACCACCCAAAACGCTACATCGATTTTAACGCCCAAAAATACATTGTTGTTCTAACGAGTGCAATAGGCCTAGGAAGTTAAATGTATAGTTTAGGAATGATCCAGCTTTAAACCGTGTAAATAGGTAGGTTTTTAAAGTTAGGCGGAAAAACCCTCCAAAAACCCTAAAACGTACATTTTACGCCCAAAAAAAACTTGTCGTGTCTAAATGTAGTGCAGTTAGGCCCTAAGAAACTTAAATGAAATAATTAAGGACATGTCGATTTTTAAACGTTTAATAAGTAGTGTTTCTAAAGTAGGCAGAAACCCCTAAACGCCCAAAAATGCCATTTTACGCCTCAAAATGACCTTGTCGTGTCTAAATGAGTGCAGTCAAGCCCTAAGAAGCTTAAATGTATAATGTAGGACATGATCGAGCTTTAAAACCGTGTAATAAGGTAGTGTTTCTAAAAGGTTTAACGCGAAAACCTCCAAAACCGCCCAAAAAATGGCCATTTTATGCCGCTAAAATGACTTAGTCTTTCCTAAAAATGAGTGCCAATCAGTCCCTAGGAGCTTAATGAAAATTTTAGACATGGTCAAGCTCTAACATCGTGTAATAGGGTAGCGTTTCTAAATGTTAGGCGTGAAAACCTCCGAAACACCAAAATGGCGGCATTTATTGCCCGCATAATGACTTGTTGTGTCTAAAATGAGTGTAATCAGACCTAAGGGAGCTGAATTAAAAAATCACAAGGCTACCAAATAGAATTCGTAAAAATCGATGGCTACAATATAGAAAAACGCAATGAATAATTTAGTACATGATCGAGCTTTAAACCTGTGTAATAGGTAAAGTTTCTTAAATTTAGACYCGAAATCCCCCCTTAACGCCCAAAACTGACCTTGTCGTGTCTAAATGAGTYCAGTCAGGCCTTAAGAAASCTAAATGTATAATTTAGGACTTGATTGAGCTTTCAAACCGTGTAATAGGTAGCATTTCTAAAAGTTAGGCGCGAAAACCTCYAAACCCCTAAAAATGACCATTTGACGCCCAAAAYTGACCTTGTCTTATCTAAATGAGTGCAATCAGGCCTTAGGAAGCTTAAATGAAGTATTTAGGTCATGATCAAGCTTCTAAACCGTGTAATAGGTAGCGTTTCTAAAAGTTAGCAACGAAAACCCTCCAAAACGCCTAAAAATGGCCATTTTACGCCACAAAATGACCTTGTCGTATCCAAATGAGTGAAATCAGACCCAWGGAAGCTTTAATGTATAATTTAAGACACGATCTAGCTTTAAAACTGAGTAATAGGTATAATTTCTAAAAGTTAGGAGCYAAAACCCCCGAAAACGCCCAAAAATGGCCATTTTACGGCCCAAAATGACCTTTTGGATTGAGTATTGAGAGTATTTTGATAATAGGCTTAATCTAACTTTGTTTTAAACTTTAATTTTACAAATTATTACTACACCAAAGGTTTTGAGTTGATGATGTGATGGCTTAACTCTTACCGACACATTATTGAAACCTTAGATGAATGGACTTATTCTTATATGACTAGCAACGATCTTTATTGACTTATGATGGAGGGTATGTAGAAAGACTTCTTATTTTCTTCTCCATCCTAAGCTTAGTAACGACTTACTTTATTCTTGGTAACTTTCACTGCTCATGCGGTTATTTGGAGAATTATTGACTTTGTCACGAGCGAAAAAATAGTTCACAAAATATTGTACTTTGATTTTAATTTTAATGGCAATAAAAGTGAAGTATGAACCATAAAAGAGAGAAGACGAAAAAGTTAGAGAAAGAGCAAATTAAAAAGCCAAAAAGCAAAGACAATAAGTGCGAAGTACTCAGAGTACTCTTTGAGACCAATGGGTGACAATTGATGAAATGGGTATGGTGAGACGGGGTCCATATAGTGAGATACAAGCGGGGACAATCCTGTCCCCGCGGTGCTTACGCTAACTGCTCTTGACCATGTACCCGTCGGGAATAAGTTGTTCATGGCGGGGAGATCCAACTGAAACAGCTAATTAATTGCAACCACCAGCTGAAGTGCCTCGTATGTCGAAGATCAATACAGCTTGCACATGGCACTTATTACATTGTGCACATTGTAAGTTGGCGCCTGTTGCCGAGACCCAATGTCCTCTTCAGTAATAGCTATATATCCTATCAAGTCGTTGCTAGAAAACAAAGTTCAACTATTAGTCGTTCATTAGCTCTGCTAACTTGACACAAATAATGTTTTATATAGAACTTTTGAATAAGCTCTCTTTTCTAAAAAACAATTTCAGATCGCCTATTGTTTGATCCACGGCTCTGTTTCTCAGGGTGTATTGGTGGTTCATATTTGAGGAATGGGTGGTGTCTTGTGATTGAGTGTAGCTAAATAGAAAGTTGTTATTCTAATGTCATTAATTAGATTAAGGCTTTTGTTTGGGTTATTGGCCCATCTAAAAAACTGCTAACCTCCGAGACCGCGTGGGCCGTGTACTCGTCACTAGGATGTAACTTAGTGGTTTAAGAGGGTTGTTGCACCGCAGCATCACCTAGAGGTGTTAATCGTGATTCCATAGTACGGTAGTGAGTAGGTTTATGCTTTTATATGGTAGTTTTATTAGTCTTGATTCTGGGCGATAACAAGGCTAAGTGTGGGGGCGATTTGATAAGTGCAGTGTAAAATGGCCGTATTTTAGTCTTCAGTATTAGTTCATATACACCGCGCTTATTAGTTATTTTATAAATTAGTTGCTTTATAATTTTAGATCTATTTTATTCAATTATTTATTTATGCGATTTTCTAAAAGTTGATACTTAGATTTTGTGTTGTGTTTTTGTAGGAAATTAGAATAGGAAAAGGATAAATGGCCTAGCTTAACTTCAAGTGAAAAAAAAGCCAATGAATTATGCTGTGGCCACGTGAGAAACAAGCCAAAGGAAAAGTAAATTAAGAAGAAAAAGAAACGAAAATGAAAAAAAAGAAAAAAGAAGATTGAAGATAACATATAGAATGTGCATGACCCGACTCTCCCCCCCCCCGCCTGCGTGAAGGAAGAGCAAAAGGAAAGAAATTGCAGTCCCGATTATTTCTTAGGGCTGAATATCTCTGGAAAACAGTTCAAGCTATCGGACGTAGGGCATCATTGTCGGTATATAGTATGGCGTTAATTTCTTCTAATGAAACACAATCATCAACACTGAAATATTTGAGAGCATTGAGGTTAGGGATTTGACATGCTGGAGGCTTTACTGTATAGTATGTTTGCATTGTAAGTTGGCGCCGTGACCCAGAACTAAATGGCCATTTCATGCCCAAATGACTTAATGTATTATTGAGTGGAATCAGAAGTTAAGATGGCTTAATGAGTAATTTAGGACGATCGAAGGTTTTAAAAACCGTGTAATAGGTAGATTCTAAAAGTTATGCGCGAAAACCCTCCAAACGGACAAAAAATGAGACATTTTAACGTCCAAAATGAACTTGTCGTGTCTAATGAGTGCAGACAGGCCCTAAGAACTTAAATAAATATTTTGGAATGATCAGACATTAAAATAGCTCTAATAGGGTAGGTTTTGTATGATAGGCTCGAAACCCCACCCCCCCCGCCAAACAAGCACCGAGGTAAAAAAATAATGGCCATTTATCCTGCCTATTAAATGACCTTTTTTTTTTGTCTTGGGTCTATGAGTAAATGGAGGACTTGTAGGAAGCTTTAAATAGAATATGTTTAGAACATGATTTGATTTTTAAAACCGTGTATGAGATAGTGGTTTAATAGTTAGGTGAGAAAAGCCCAAAAAATGGTCATAATTTAAGCCTAAATGTAACTTTGTCGTATGTAAATGAGTGCAATAAGATCTTGGGAAGTTTAATGTATAGTTGTGGAAATGTCCAGAATTTTAAACACCGAGTAATAGGTAGTGTATTTTTGTAAAATCTAGGAGCTGAAAACGACCAACAAGACTAAAACGATCATTTACGCCCATATCTAAATGACATTGTTGTGTCTAACGAAGGTTAGCAGATCTTAGGAGGTAGCAGCCCCTAGGAAGGTTAAATGTATAGTTTGGAAATGATCCAACTTTAACACCGTGTGTAATCAGGTTGAGTTTTTTTAATGTTCGGGACGGCGAACAACCGCCAAAACGTTCCTATCAGGGATACATTATTGACGACCCAAAAACTTGTGTGTCTAAATTAAGTGGGCAGTAGGGCCCTTAAGAACTTAATGAATAATAAGGACCATGGTCGGCTTTTAAAACCGTTTAATAAGTAGTGTTTTCTAAAGAGTAAAGGCAGAACCCCCTAACGCCACAAACTGGCACATGTTTTAGGACGCCTCGAAATGATTGTGTGGTCTAACTATGAGTGCAGTTTCCGCCTAAGAGCTTAAATTACTAATGTAGGACATGATCGAGCGTTTTAGACCGTGATAATAGGTTAGTGTTTCTAAAAGTTATACGATCGAATTACATCCCAAAACCGCCAAAAAATGGCCATTTTTGCCTAAGAATCATGACCTGGGTGATCATTTCCTAATGAGTGCAATCAGTCCTAGGAGCTTATGAAAATTTTAAGACATGGTCAAGCTACTAACATCAAGTGTTAGAGCGTTTTAAAATGTTAGAGGCCGTGAAAACACCTCCGACCACCAAAATGGCATTTTTATGCCCTAAGTGACTTGTTTGTGTTAGAATGTAGTGTATCAGACCCTAGGTAGAGTTAAATGTATACACATTTTATGGAAAATGATCCAAGCTGTAAACGTTTAAATAGGTAGGTTTTCAAAAGTCTAGGCGGCGAAACGGCACCAAAACAGCTAAATGGCAAATTATCCGCCCATAATGAGGGTTTTCGTGTCTCAAAGTAGTGTAATCTGACTCTAATGAACTTAAATGAATTATTTAGGACTGATCGGCTTTAACATGTAATAAGTAGTGTATTCTAAAGTTATGGGGCACGAAACCCTAACGCATAAAATAGTTATTTTACGCCTCAAACATGACCTTGTCGGTTCTAAATGAGTACATTAGGCCTTAGGAGCTTAAATAAATATTATTAGAAGACGATGATCGGAGCTGTAAAAATTGTGTAATAGTCAGGCTGTTTCTTAATAGTTGGCACGAAAGCCTATAGAATGTCGGACAAAATTCGGCCATTTCGAACACCCAAAATGACTTAGTTCGTGGTCGCAAGTGATGGCAAGTTAGGCTTAGTAAGGTTTAATGGTATAATTAGCTAGTGATGCGATCGTTTAACACGCGGGGTTAATTATGGGTGTGTAGAAGTGTGCTGGCAAAATGCTGACTACGAATTAATTGCATTTTACGCCAATTGACCTGGTGTGGTGTCTAGAATGCAGTTGCGAATCAGGCCCTAGGAAGTCTTGAATGAATAGATTTTTAAATTGATTAGAGCTTCTAGAACTGTTGGTAATACGGTAAGCTTTCTTAAATTGAGGGGCTAAATCCGCTAGAACCGCAAAGAGATGGTCATTTTACACAAAAGATGAATTGTGTTTAAAATGGAGTGCATCAAGCCCTTAGAAGCCTTATAATCAAATAATTAGGAATGATAGAACTTTTAGAACCCGTGTAATAGGAAGGTTTTTTAAAGTTAGGCGGCGAATGGGACTCATGAAAATCGAGCATTTTGGGATACGCCCCAAAATGGACTTGTTGTGTTTAATGATGTTGCGTGGGGTCGACGATAAGAATTACATGTATTTTAGGACATGAGACGTGTTGATGATTAATAACATATGTAATTATGAGTTTCTGTAAAAGTTAGGGCGCGAAAACCCACTAATACATACCCAAAAGAATGGCTCTATTTTAACGCCCCAGAAATCGACCATGTGTCAGGTTGTCTAAGAAGAGTGCATCCAAGCCTAGAAAGCTTAAATGAATATGATTTGGAGTATGATAGAGAAAGTTTACAACCATATAATATGGATAGTGGTTTTTTATTGGAGGGTCGTAAACCTTCCCTATAACGCATTCAAAATATTCATCTATTAAACCCATAACGCCTTATGGGTGTCTTAATTGTGATGATATCAGGCCCTTAGAGAGCTTTAAGATGGAGATAGGTTTTAGGTTTCTGATCAAAGTTTTACTTTTTAATTTGGCTGAGGTAAATATTTAATAGCGTTTCTTAACGTTAGGCGCGAATAGTCCTGCACAAATATTTCGTTTTAAAACAATGTGACATTTTGAACGCCCGGAGAAAATGAAGTTGTCGTCGTTAATGAATGCAATAAGACTTGGGGAAGTAATGTATATTTAGGACATGGTCAGAACTACATTAAAACCTGTGAATAGGTATGGTTTCTAAGATGGTTAGGGATTTAGCCTTAGAAAACTTTCTCCCTAACTCCCTAATGGATAAAACATTTAAAAGCGCCTAAATGACTTGTTCGTGTATAAATGAGGTGTAGTCGATGCCCTAGAGAAGCTTAAATGTACTATTTTAAAGACTGATCAGCTTTTACATCGTGTAATAGGTAGTGTTTTTAGATAAGTTGGCATGAAAACACTCTCCAAAAAACGCCTAAATGGCCTTTTTACGGCCCAAAATGAACTTGTTCGTGTTAAATGAGTGTAGTCAGCCCTAGAAACTTAAAATAAATATTTAGGACATGGTCGGGGCTTTAAAAATCAATTTAATACGTTAGTGTTTAGAAAGTTTTACGCGACGAAGAGACCCTAAACGCCAGAAGAATGGCCATTTAGCCTCAAAATTAACGGTTGTCGTTCTAAATGAGTGCAGTTAGGCTAGAAGCTTAATGTAATGAATTTTAGGATATGATCTTGCTTTTTTTTAGAACCGTATAATAGGTAGAGTTTTCTAAAAGTTAGGGCGCGAAAACCCTCCAAAACGCCAAAATGGCTTTTAACGCCTAAATCGACCTTTGGCTTGTTCTTAATGAGTGCAATGCAGGCCTAGGAAGCTTAATAGAATATTTTGAGACATGAACTCGACGCTTACTAAACTGTGTAATAGATGCGTTTCTAAAAGTTAGGGCGGAAAACGTACTGAAGACGATAACATCCAAGCATTTTGCAATTGGTTTGTGCACCACAATGACTTTGTTTGTTAATGAGTGCAATCAATGTCTGTGAGATAATTAAAATGAATAAATTTAAAACATTATATGATATTGAGTTTGCTCTCTAATAGTTTAGCGTTTTAGGGGCGAAACCCTTTGAAAAATGGTGCATGATTAAGCTTCGATATTGTGACTTTTGTGGTTTAAATGGAGTTGAATCAGGAAACTTAGGTAAGAGCTTATAATGTATAGTTTAGGAAGATGATTCCACTTTATAACCGAAGTATAGGTAATGGTTTTTTTATATCTAGAGAGCGAAAATCATTCGGAAAACGCCTAAAAAATGGGAATCATTTTATCGCCCCATAAATGACCTTGTCATGTTAACTGAGTTGCATACAGGCCATAATTCGAAGCTTAATGTATAGTTCGGGTGATTGAAGACGATCCAGCTTTAAACAGCGTGTAATGAGGGTAGAGTTTATAAGTTGGCGCGGAAACCTCAAAATGCCTAAATGGACATTTTAAACCCAAAATGAACCTTGTCGTGTCTAAAATGGTGCAGTTAGGCCTAAAACTTAAATGAATATTTAGGAATGATGGTTTAAAACTTGTCTAGAAGGTGTCTTTTAAAAGTTAGGCACAAAGACCCTGGAAGTCCAAAAATGGTCATTTTTTTAATGACTCATTGACTTGTCGGTCTAAATTGAGTGGGTTTAGACCTATGAGCATTAAAATAGTATAATTTAGTAGTGTCGAGCTTTTTAAAACGTGGTAATTAAGGTAAAGTTTTGTTTTTGTCAAAAGTTATGCGGCGAAAACAAACTACAACAATCGCAAAAATATTGGTATTTTAGAATAGCGCCCTTCATAAGTGGACGCTTTGTCTTGTCTAAATGAGTGCAATTAAGGCCGTACTAAACTTAATTGAATAATTTTTGGACATTATGGTGAGCTTTAAAACAGTGTATAGGTTATAGGTTTTTATGAGATATAGGCTCGAAAAATCCGAAATTATTTCTAAATGTCCATTTTTTAACAACTTCCAATGTATGTTGACCGTGGTCGTGTCTAAATAAGTGTAATCAGGCGTTGGATTAGCTTAAATTTATTATTTTAATGACATGAATTTCAAGGTAGACTATTGAAAATTTGCTAAGGTAGTAGTTTTTCTTAAATTGTGCTATGCGAAATTACTACAAATGCCAATGGCATTTTTCGCCCAAAATGAACTTGTCGTGTCTTAAATATGTAGTCAGCCATGAAGCTCTTAAATGTAATAATTTAGACGGACAGTGATAAAGGTTTAACCATGTAATAAGGTAGTGTTTTGTCTAAAGTTAGACGCGAAAACTCCAAACACGCTAAAAATTTGTACATATTTTATTTTTCATCCTCATAACTAACATTGTCTCTTGCTAAATTGAAGTGCACCCGACTCCATTAGATGAAAGGCATCTAAATGTATAATTTATGGATATATCGGCTATTAAATTCGTTGTAATGGTAAGCGTTTCTTAAAAAGTTAGGAATCTTGAAAACGGGTCCCCAAACCTAAAAGGCATATTTTTTACAGCCGCCAAAATGACTTTGGTCATGTTTATATGAGATCTGTAAATCTGGGACTGGGAAGCATAATGTTAATTTGAGAGGATTCGATGAATAAAGGTTTAAAACCGTGTAATATTGGTAGATGCTTCTTGGAGGGCCGCGTAAATTTACGAGCTCCAAAAGCGCACAAAATGTGGCCATTGTACTCCTACGATATATGATTTACGT
>SNQN01002287.1:0-12029 GCA_008642245.1 Bassia scoparia | reverse complement strand
GTCTAAATGAGTACTATCAGGCCTTGAGAATCTTAAATGAATAATTTAGGACATTATCGAGTTTTGAAACCCTATAATAGGTAGTGTTTCATAAAGTTAGGCGCGAAAACTCCGCAAAACGCCTAAAAATGGTTATTTTAAGCCCCAATATGGCCTTCTTGTGTCTAAATGAGTGCAGTAGGCCCTCAYAAGCTTAAGTGTATAATTTAGGACATGATCGAGCTTTAAAYCCATGTAATAGGTAGTGTTTCTAAAAGTTAGGCGGAAAACCCCTGAAAACGCCCACAAATGGCCATTTTACGCCCTAAATCAACGTTGTCTTGTCTAAATGAGTGCATTCGAGACCTAGAAAGCTTAAATGAATACTTTCGGACATGATCGAGTTTTAAAACCGTGTAATAGATGTTAGTTCTAATAGTTAGCCGCGAAACCTTAAAAAATGGTCATTTGAAGCCCCAAAATGACTTTGTCGTATCTAAATGAGTTCAATAACACCTTAGAAACCTTAAATGTATAGTTTAGGGAATGATCCAACTTTAAAACCGAGTAATAGGTAGTGTTTTTAAAAGCCAGGAGCGAAAACCACCCAAAACGCCTAAATATGATCATTTTACGCCCCAAAATGYCGTTGTCGTGTCTAAATGAGTGCAATCAGYCACTAGGAAGCTTAAATGAATAATTTAGTATATGGTRGAGCTGTAAAARGGTGTAATAGGTAGTGTTTCTAAAAGTTASGTACGAAAACCCTATAAAATTCCAAAAATGGACATTTCACGCCCCAAAATGACCTTATTGTGTCTAAATGAGTGCAATCAGGCCCTAGGAAGCTTAAATGAATAATTTTTAAATGATTGAGATTTAAACCGTGTAATATGTAGCATTTCTTTAATTTACACCCAAAACGCCAAAAAATGGTCATTTAGACACAAAAATGAACTTGTGTCTAAATGAGTGCAGTCAGGCCCTAGGAAGCTTAAGTGAATAATTTAAGAGATGATTGAGCTCTAGACCCGTGTAATAGATAGCGTTTGTAAAAGTTAGGCGCGAAAACCATCTGAAACACCCATTGACGGAGATTTTATGCCCACAATGACCTTGTCGTGTCTAAACGAGTGCAATCAGGCCCTGAGAAACTTAAATGAATAATTTAGGATATGACTGAGCTTGATAACCGTATAATAGGTAGTGTTTCTAAAAGTTAGGCACGAAAACCCTATAAAATGCCCAAGAATGTACATTTCACACCCTAAAATGACCTTGTCGTGTCTAATAAGTGCAATCAGGCTCTAGGAAGGTTTAATGTATAATTTAGACCATGATCGAGCTTTAAAACCATGTAATAGGTAGTGTTTGTAAAAGTTGTAAATGGACATTTTAAACCCAAAATGAACCTTGTCGTGTCTAAAATGGTGCAGTTAGGCCTAAAACTTAAATGAATATTTAGGAATGATGGTTTAAAACTTGTCTAGAAGGTGTCTTTTAAAAGTTAGGCACAAAGACCCTGGAAGTCCAAAAATGGTCATTTTTTTAATGACTCATTGACTTGTCGGTCTAAATTGAGTGGGTTTAGACCTATGAGCATTAAAATAGTATAATTTAGTAGTGTCGAGCTTTTTAAAACGTGGTAATTAAGGTAAAGTTTTGTTTTTGTCAAAAGTTATGCGGCGAAAACAAACTACAACAATCGCAAAAATATTGGTATTTTAGAATAGCGCCCTTCATAAGTGGACGCTTTGTCTTGTCTAAATGAGTGCAATTAAGGCCGTACTAAACTTAATGATGTAATAATTTTTGGACATTATTGAGCTTTAAAACAGACTTAAGGTATGGTTTTTTAAGTATAGGCTCGAAAAATCCGAAATTATTTCTAAATGTCCATTTTTTAACAACTTCCAATGTATGTTGACCGTGGTCGTGTCTAAATAAGTGTAATCAGGCGTTGGATTAGCTTAAATTTATTATTTTAATGACATGAATTTCAAGGTAGACTATTGAAAATTTGCTAAGGTAGTAGTTTTTCTTAAATTGTGCTATGCGAAATTACTACAAATGCCAATGGCATTTTTCGCCCAAAATGAACTTGTCGTGTCTTAAATATGTAGTCAGCCATGAAGCTCTTAAATGTAATAATTTAGACGGACAGTGATAAAGGTTTAACCATGTAATAAGGTAGTGTTTTGTCTAAAGTTAGACGCGAAAACTCCAAACACGCTAAAAATTTGTACATATTTTATTTTTCATCCTCATAACTAACATTGTCTCTTGCTAAATTGAAGTGCACCCGACTCCATTAGATGAAAGGCATCTAAATGTATAATTTATGGATATATCGGCTATTAAATTCGTTGTAATGGTAAGCGTTTCTTAAAAAGTTAGGAATCTTGAAAACGGGTCCCCAAACCTAAAAGGCATATTTTTTACAGCCGCCAAAATGACTTTGGTCATGTTTATATGAGATCTGTAAATCTGGGACTGGGAAGCATAATGTTAATTTGAGAGGATTCGATGAATAAAGGTTTAAAACCGTGTAATATTGGTAGATGCTTCTTGGAGGGCCGCGTAAATTTACGAGCTCCAAAAGCGCACAAAATGTGGCCATTGTACTCCTACGATATATGATTTACGTTGAAGTTGTCGTGTCTAAATGAYTGCAATCAYGACTTYGGAAGCATAAATGTATAATTTAGGACATGGTCAACATTTAAAACCGTGAAATAGGTAGTGTTTCTAGAGGTTAGGCACGAAAACCCCCCRTAAACTCCCCAAAATAAACATTTTACGCCTCAAAATGACCTTGTCGTGTCTAAATGAGTGTAGTCGAGCCCTAAGAAGCTTAAATGTATAATTTAGGACATGATCGAGCTTTAAAACCGTGTAATAGGTAGTGTTTGTAAAAGTTCGGCATGAAAACACTCCAAAACGCCCTAAAATGGCCTTTTTACGCCCCAAAATGAACTTGTCGTGTCTAAATGAGTGTAGTCAGGCCCTAAGAAACTTAAATAAATAATTTAGGACATGGTCGGGCTTTAAAATCATTTAATACGTAGTGTTTAGAAAAGTTACGCACGAAACCCCCTAAACGCCAAAGAATGGCCARTTAACGCCTCAAAATTACCTTGTCGTGTCTAAATGAGTGCAGTTAGGCCCTAAGAAGCTTAAATGTATAATTTAGGATATGATCTTGCTTTWTAACCGTATAATAGGTAGAGTTTCTAAAAGTTAGGCGCGAAAACCCTCCAAAACGCCCAAAAATGGCCATTTTACGCCCTAAAATGACCTTGGCTTGTCTAAATGAGTGCAATCAGGRCCTAGGAAGCTTAAATGAATAATTTTAGACATGATCGAGCTCTAAAACTGTGTAATAGATAGCGTTTCTAAAAGTTAGGCGCGAAAACCCTCTGAAACACCCAAAGATTGCAATTTTATGCCCCACAATGACCTTGTCTTYTCTAAATGAGTGCAATCAAGTCCTGAGAAACTTAAATGAATAATTTAAAACCYTTATAGATATTGGTTCTAATWGTTAGGGGCGAAAACCCCGAAAAATGGTCATTTTAAGCTRCGATATGACTTTGTGGTGTCTAAATGAGTGCAATCAGAACTTAGGAGGCTTAAATGTATAGTTTAGGAAATGATCCAACTTTATAACCGAGTAATAGGTAATGTTTTTTATAATCTAAGAGCGAAAATCACCCAAAACGCCTAAAAATGATCATTTTACGCCCCAAAATGACCTTSTCATGTTTAACTGAGTGCAATAAGGCCATATGAAGCTTAAATGTATAGTTTAGGAAACGATCCAGCTTTAAAACCGTGTAATAAAAGTGCAAAGTTCTAAAGTTGAGCAGCTGAATAACCCTCAAAAGCCCTAAATCGCCATTTTAACCCCAAAATGACTTGTCGTTCTAAAGATGGTGCAGTTAGGCCTAAAACTTAAGAATAATTTAGACATGATGAGTTTAAACCTAGTACTTAGATAGGTCCTTTTAAAGTTGGCACAAAGCCCTGGAACGCCAAAAATGGTTCATTTTTTAATGCACTCAATGACCTTGTCGGTCTAAATGAGTGTCAGAATCCTATGAGCATTAAAATAGTATAATTTAGTACTGTGATCGAGCTTTAAACTGGTAATTAAGGTCAAGTTTGTTTGTAAAAGTTATGCGGCAGAAAACAAACTAAAACACGCAAAAATGTATTTATACGCCCTCAAGTGGCGCTTTGTCTGTCTAAATGAGCTGCCTGCAATTAGGCCTACTAAACTTAATTGAAAATTATTGGACATTATGGTGAGCTTCTAAAACAGTGTAATAGGTTAAGTTTGTATAGTTAGGCTCGAAAAATCGAATTCACAAATGCCATTTAAAATCCAATGTCCAGTCACCTAAGACCTGTCGTGTCTAAATAATGTGTAATCAGGGCCTTGGATTAGCTTAAATTATTATTTCTAAGACATGATTCATAGTTTGAAATGCTAAGGTAGTAGTTTTTCTTCAAATTAGTGCTAGCGAAATTATCACAAATGCCCAATGGCATTTTTCGCCAACCATATCACTTGTCGTGTCTTAAATATGTAGATCAGTCCATGAAGCTTTAAATGTATAATTTAGAAGACTTTGATAAGGATTTTAAACCATTAATAAGGTAGTGTTTTCTAAAAGTTAGACGCGAAAACCTCCAACCGCTAAAAATTTGGTACTATTTTATTTCATCCTCTATAACACATTGTCTTCTGCTAATTGAAGTGCAACCCGACCCATTATGAAAGGCTTAAATGTATAATTTATGGATCATATCGAGCTATTAAAAACGTATCTTGTAATGTAGCGTGTTCTTAAAAAGTAGGAACTTGAAAGGGCCCCAAACCCTAAAAGGCTTTTTTACGCCCCAAAATGACTTGGTCATGTTTAATGATGATCTGTAAATCTGGACTGGAGCATAATTTATTTGAGACGATATGATAAGTTTAAACCGTTGTAATATGTAAGCTTCAATTAGGCCGCGAAATTACGAGCTCCAAACAGCGCACAAAATGTGGCCATTGTACTCCTACAATATGATTTACGTGTCTAAATGCATTACTATACAAGGCTTGAGAATCTTAAATGATTAGATTTAGCGACATTATCGTATTGAAACTATAATGGTTAGTGTTTCAAATTAGTCTAGGGCGAAAACTTCCGCAATAAAAGCCTAAAAATGGTTATTTGCCCAATATGGCTTTTTGTAGTCTAAATGAGTGCAGTGGCCCTCAGAAAGCTTAGTTGTAAATTTAAATGGATCGTAGCTTAAAGCATGTAATAGGTAGTGGTTTCTAAAAGTTGGAGGCGGAAACCCTGAAAACGCCACAACATGGCCATTTACGCCCTAAATCATATTTCTTGTCTAAATGAGTGCAGTGTCGGGACCTAGAAGACTTAAATGAATATTTCGGACATCGATCGAGTCTTTTAACCACGTTCTATGTATGAGTATTCTCAATAGTTACGAACCGGAAACCTTAAAAATCGTCAATTGAAGCACTCCAAATGACTTCTGTCGTTCTTTACATTGAGTTCAATATAAACTCTAGAAACGTATTAAATGTATTAGTTTGAGGGAATGAGTCAACCTTTAAAACCGAGTAATCAGTAGTGTTTTAAAGCAGGGAGCGAAAACCACCAAACGCCTAATATGATATTTTACAGCCCGAAGGATGACGTTTCGTGTCTAATAATGAGTGCAATCAGGACTGATAGCGAAGCTACAATGAATAATTTGTTTATTGTCGAGGTTGTAAATGGTTATAGTATAGTTTCTCAAAAGTTAGGTACGAAACCACTATAAAATTCCAAAATGGGACATTCAGCCACAAAATGACTTATTGTGTCTAATGATGCAATCAGGTCCTAGGAAGCTTAAATGAATATTTTTATGACTATATTGAGATTTTAACCGGTGTATATGTACGATTTTTTTAATTACACCAAAACGCAAGAAATGGTCATTTAACACAAAATGAATTGTCTAAATAGTGCATCAGGCCTAGGAAGAGTTAAGGAATTTAATTTAAGAGATAGATTGAGCTCGTAGACCCGTGTATATAGTGGTATTGTAAATTAGTGGCCGCATAAACATCTGAAACACTTGACGAGAAGATTTTCATGAGCCACAATGACGCTTGTCGGTGCTAAACGAGTGCAATCAGAGGGCCGCTGAAGAACTTAATGAATAATTTAGGATATGACTGAGCTTTGCATAACGCCTAACTAGGTAGTGTTTCTAAAGTTAGGCCAAAACCTAAGAAATCCCAAGAATGTACATTTCAACACGCCCTAATGACTTGTGTGCTCTACATAAGTAGCATCTGATGCTCTAGGAGACAGGTTTAATGTATATAAATGTTATGACCCAGATACGAGTTTAAATAACCTAATAATAGGTTAAATGTTTGTAAAGTTGGCGCCAAAACCCTCAAACATACATAAATATGGTCATATCTCACGCCTAAAGAGCCTAAGTTGTGTTAAATGAGTAAATCAGCCTTAGGAGCTTAATGAATATTTTTGGTGTTGAGGTTTAAAATTGTGTAATTAAGTTAGCATTCTTAAATGGCGAGGAAATCCCACGCTAACGCCAATCAAATTGGTGCAACTTGGTACATTTAATAAATGAACTTGTGTCTATAATTGATGACAGTCAGGCCCTATAGAAGGTTAGTTAATAATACTAGTTTCATAAACTTGATCTTATAAACCGTGTTAATACGATTGTTTTCTAAAAAGTTTTGGCAGCGAACCACTCCCCCCTCCCCGCGACACCCGCAAAGGTCATTTCACACAAATTGCTCTATGTTTAAATGGGTGCATCACGCGGCAGGGACAGTTAAGATTGAATAATTTAGTAATGATAGAATTTAACACGTATGTAATAGAGAGCGTTTCAATTAAGTTAGCGGAAATCACCTTAAAGCTAACGGCATTAGTTTAAAGCCATTTACGCATAATCTGTCGTGTTTAATGGTGCAGTCAGGCCCTAAGAGCTCTATGTATAATTTAAGGGTTGACATGACCGATGCTTTAAAACGTTGTTGTATAGGTAGGTTTTAAAATTGGGCTCGAAACCTCACCAAAGGTAACAAAATATTTATTTTACACACCATAAGGACCTTGTCGTGTCTAAATTGATGCAATCAGGCCCCTAATAAGTTAAAATATATTTTAGGAATGATCAAAGCTTTGACCGCGTTAAATAAGTAGCGTTATTTTAACGTTAGGCGTCTGAAATTCCCCCAAAACGTTTTATGCATTTTACGCCCCAAAATGAACTTGTCACAAAATGAGTGCTGCTCTAAAGCTTAATGTATTACTTTAGGACATGATCGAGACTTTAAAACAGTGAATAGGTAGTGTTTTCTAAAAGTTAGGCGCAAAACACCCCAAACGCCCAAAAATGGCATTTACGCCCTAAAATGACTTGTCTTGTCTAATATGAGTGCAATAGCACCTAGGAAGCTTAAAATAACAATTTAAGACATGATTTGAGCTCTAAACCGGTAATTATACAATCATTTGATAAAGTAGGCGCGAACCTGCTGAAACACCCAATGACGGCGATTTTACGCCCCAATGACCTTTTCATGTCTAAGAATGTAATTCAGCCCCTGAGAAACTTAATGAATTTTTAGGATATGACCGAGCTTGATAACTATATTAGTCGTAGTGTTCATACATTGAGGCACGAAACCTAGTAAAGTGCCCAAGAATATGTCATTTCACGCCTAAAATCACCCTTGTCGGTTAATAAGTGCATTCTCTAGGAAGTTTAATTGTAATTAGCCATGATCGAGCTTTTAACATGTATAGGTAGTGTTGTTAAAATTGGCGCGCAAACACCCAAAAGTACAAAATGGCCATTTCCACGCCCTATAAACAGACTAGTTGTGTCTAAATGAGTAAATCAGCCTTAGGAAGGTTAAATGATAATTTTAGTGAATTAGCTTAACACGTGTAAAAGTAGCATTTCATTTAATTTAGGCGCAAAATCCCCCAAAACGCCAAAAATTAGTCATTATTCACCCTAAAAATGAAATTGTGTCTAAATGCAGTTGCAGTCAGGCCTAAGAGTCTTAGTTTATATATTAGTTTCATGATTTGAGCCTTTAAAACCATGTTAATACGTAGTGTTTCTAAAAAGTTTTGCGCGCAACCCCGCCTAAATACCCAAAATGGTCATTTTCAACCCAAATGACCTTGATATCTAAATGAGTGCAATCACGCGCCAGGAAGCCTAAATGATTAATTAGTAATGATAAAACTTTAACCATATATAGGACAGCGTTTCAAACTAGCGCGCGAAACCTTCCAACGCCCCAAATATTTATTTTACAACACCATAAACGACTTGTTTATCTATTAATGAGTGCAATCAGCCCTAAAAGCTTAAATGATATTTTAGACTGATCAAGCTTTGACCGCCGTAAAATAAGTAGCGTTTCTTATGTTAGGCGCCGAAATTCCCCCAAAAGTTCAAATGGCCTTTTACGCCCAAATGAAATTGTCACCAACAAGAAGCGGCCCTCTTAAAGCTTAAATGTATTGTTAGGACATGATCGAGCTTTCTAAAACAGGTGTAATAGTAGTATTTCTTGCAAGAAGCGCTCACCCTAAAACACCAAAATGGCCATTTGTACGCCCTGTAACTTGCTCTTGTCTCAAAAGTAGCAATCCCTAGAAGTAAATGAAAAATTTACAGAGATAATTGACTCGTAATACCCGTGTTAATAGATAGCGTTTGAAAAAAGAATTAGGCTGCAGGAAAACACTCTGAAAACACCCAATATCTTGGATTTTCGCGCCATCAAGATAACCTTTTCGGTCTAAACAAGTGCAATCGCCTCTGAGAATTGTAATGAATAATTTAAGGGATATGACCGAGTTGATAACCCAAGTATTAATTAGGAGTGTTTCGAAAAGTTTAGCGGACGCAAAAGCCCGAAAAAAAACGCCTAATTGGCATTTAGCCCTAAAATGACCTCGTCTTGTCTATGGTGCAACAACGCACCTAGAGAGCTTAAATGAATAATTTAAAGACATGTTCGAGCTCTAAAACCGCTTGTAAATATAGCGTTCTCGAAAATTAGCACGTAAACCTTTTGAAACACCAAAAGATGGCCATTTTAGCCCCCACAATGACTCGTGTCGGTGTCTAAAATGAGGGCTATCAGACCCTGAGAAACTAACATGATATAATTTAGGACATGATCCCAATATTGAAACAAAATTAATAGGTAGTGTTTTTAAAATTAGGCACGAACACCTCAAAAACGCCCAAAAATCGGCCATGCTATGCCTCAAATGTCCTTGGTGTGTCTAAGGTGTGCAATAGATTGAAGCTTGAATGACTAATTATTCACATATCGAGCTTTAAAATCGTGTAATAGGTAGAGTTTGTAAAAGTTACGCGTGAAAACCCCTAAAACGTACAAAAAAACCATTTCATACACCAAAATGACCTTGTCATGTATACATGAGTGCAATAAGGCCCTAAGAAGCTTAAATGAATAATTTTTACATGATTGAGCTTTAAACCCGTGTAAAAGGTAGTACTTCTCCAATTTAGGCGCAAAATCCCACCAAAACGCCAAAAAATYGCCATTTTACGCCCCAAAATGAACTTGTGTCTGAATYAGTGCAGTCAGGCCCTAAGAAGCTTAAATCATTAATTTAGGACATGATCGAGCTTTAAAACCGTGTAATAGGAAGTGTTTCTAGAAGTTTTGCGCGAAACCCCCTAAACGCCCCATTATCGTCATTTCAAGCCCTAAAATGACCTTGTCGTGTCTATATGATTGCAATCAGACCCTATAAGGCTTAAATATATAATTTAGGACATGATCCAGCTTTAAAACAGTGTAATACGTAGTGATTCTAAACGTTAAGCGCGAAAACCCTACATAACGCCCAAAAATGGCCATTTTACGCCTCAAAATGACTTCGTCTTGTCTAAATGAGTGCAATCACGCCCTATAAGTTTAAATGAATAATTTAGGACATCATCGAACTTTAAAAAGTGTAATATTTAGCATTTCTAAAAGTTAGACTCGAAAARCCCCAAAATCCTTCAAAGGGCCATTTCACACCTTATAATGACCTTGTCATGTCTAAACGATTGCAATTAGGAATTAGGAAGCATAAATGTATAATTTAGGACATGATCAAGTTTAAAACCGTGTAACAAACAGTGTTTCAAAAAGTTAGGCACGAAAGCCCCCTAAACGCCCAAAAATGGCCATTTTACGCCTCAAAAAGACCTTATCGTGTCTAAATGAGTGCAGTCGGGCTCTAAGAAGCTTAAATTTATAATTTAGGACATGATCGAGCTTTAAAACCGTGTAATGGGTAGTTTCTCTAAAAGTTAGGCGCAAAAATCCACCAAAACGCCCAAAAATGGCCAATTTACGCCCTAAAATMACCTTGTCTTGACTAAATGAGTGCAATCAGGCCCTAGGAAGCTTAAATAAATAATTTAAGACATTTTCTTCATATTTCTTCACGTTGTCATGTCTAAATGAGGGKAATAAGGTCCTTAGAAGCTTAAGTGAATATTTTAGGGCGTTTCTTAACGTTAGGCGCGAAATTCCCCCAAAACGTTCAAAAATGGCCATTTTACGCCCCAAAATGAACTTGTCGTTTCTAAGAGCACTAGTAGTAATGAGGAGTTTTTCCTCAACAAATTTTTTTTATCAATCCTCAAGCTCCACAACAATGAGGAAAGGCTTCCTCATTTAAGAGTCCTCGATCAGTTCCTCTCAGCAAGAGGAAGCAAAAGTTTACACAGTAACGCGTGGGCCCCACAAGTTGGGGTGCGAAAATAAATTTTTTTTGCTTCCCACACAGCCAAAACGACGCGTGTTGGTGTGTTGTTCAACTGAGACACAGCCAAAACGCGTCGTTTTGGCTGTGTCGGAAGAAAAAAAAATATATGNGACCTTGTCGTGTCTAAATGAGTGCAATCAGGCCCTAATAAGCTTAAATAAATATTTTAGGACATGATCAAGCTTTGACCGCGTAAAATAAGTAGCGTTTRTTAACGTTAGGCGTGAAATTCCCCCAAAACGTTRATAAATGGCCATTTTACGCCCCAAAATGAACTTGTCACAAAATGAGTGCTGGCCCTCTYAAGCTTAAATGTATACTTTAGGACATGATCGAGCTTTAAAACAGTGTAATAGGTAGTGTTTTCTAAAAGTTAGGCGCAAAAACACCCCAAAACGCCCAAAAATGGCCATTTTACGCCCTAAAATGACTTTGTCTTGTCTAAATGAGTGCAATCAGGCCCTAGGAAGCTTAAATGAACAATTTAAGACATGATTGAGCTCTAAACCCGTGTAATAGACATCATTTGTAAAAGTTAGGCGCGAAAACCCTCTGAAACACCCAATGACGGCGATTTTACGCCCACAATGACCTTGTCATGTCTAAACGAATGTAATCAGCCCCTGAGAAACTTAAATGAATAATTTAGGATATGACCGAGCTTGATAACCGTATAATAGGTAGTGTTTCTAAAAGTTAGGCACGAAAACCCTATAAAGTGCCCAAGAATGTACATTTCACGCCCTAAAATCACCTTGTCGTGTCTAATAAGTGCATTCAGGCTCTAGGAAGGTTTAATGTATAATTTAGACCATGATCGAGCTTTAAAACCATGTAATAGGTAGTGTTTGTAAAAGTTGCGCGCAAAAACCCCAAAAACGTACAAAAATGGCCATTTCACGCCCRAAAATGACTAAGTTGTGTCTAAATGAGTACAATCAAGCCTTAGGAAGCTTAAATGAATAATTTTTAGGTGATTAAGCTTTAAACTGTGTAAAAGGTAGCATTTCATTAATTTAGGCGCAAAATCCCCCAAAACGCCAAAAATTYGTCATTTTACACCRAAAAATGAACTTGTGTCTAAATGAGTGCAGTCAGGCCCTAAGAAGCTTAAGTTTATAATTTAGTTCATGATTGAGCTTTAAAACCATGTAATACGTAGTGTTTCTAAAAGTT
>SNQN01002286.1:53406-76772 GCA_008642245.1 Bassia scoparia | reverse complement strand
GCTTAAAGGGGTACGCGTGTACTGTTTATCAAAAGTAGTTGAAAGTCTTGTGTACCCCTTTACTGTTTGTATGTACCCCTTAAAATGTAAAATGTAGCCATTTATTTTAGTTTTCACGTTTTCATATAACATGTGATTTTCACTGGATTCTGACTCTATATATATATATATTATTACGAGATAATGATATTTTGGGTGTTGATGGAATTATAGTCTGGAAATTTCCTACCTTACTGTGTTGTGAAGGATTTAGGGTTTGGCATTGTGATATTCAGGAATATCTAGTCATAATTGCATGATGCTTTGTCATATAATTCGGATAGTCACTACCAATGAATTAACCAGTATTGTATCTAGTCATAATTGCATGATGCTTTGTCTTATGTGTGAGGAATATCTAATCACTACCAATGAATTAACCAGTATTGTATTTTAGGGACATGTTGATGGGACATGGGAAATTGTATTGCTCGATCCTGAGGGAGATTCTTTGTGGGTGAAGGTGAAGACTAGCCCCGAGTTATTGAAGTATATTGTGCCAAAAGGGTTCATAACAATTGATGGCACGAGTTTGACTGTGGTGAAAGTGTTTGACGATGAACACTGCTTCAACTTCATGCTGGTTTCTTACACTCAGCAGAATGTAGTAATCCCTTTGAAAAAAGTTGGTCAGAAGGTTAATTTGGAGGTGGATATACTAGGGAAGTATGTTGAGAGACTCCTTAGCAGTGGGTTTCTTGATTCCGTTAAATCGCCTAAGTAAGGTGTACCACTATATTCAGGTAGGAACCAAACTTGAAATCCAGCTTCTCTTCATCTTCACATTTAGTGAACACAGAACACCATATTTACTTTTTTTTAACCCTCAAATGTATTTTTTTTTAACTTGTAATTGTACTTTTGATTCCGTTTCATCTTGTAATTGTACTTTTTTCTTAATAAAGATACCTTTTGGGAACGGAACCAGGAAGTGCATATATGCATTGCTTTGTTTTTTTTAGTTTCTTCTATGAAATTACCGATCGACTAGCGGTCGGTAAAAGTATTTTTTTACCGTTAAAGGGATTTATTGATCGAAATTCGGTCGATAAGTGGATATTGTCTTCAATTCCTTGTGGAGGGACAATGAATCGGTCGGTATTACCGACCGAATTTTCGGTCGGTAATTTCAGTGTTCCTCCAATTCCTTCCCGTTCAAATATCGGTCGGTGAGTTTTCACCGACCGAATTTCGGTCAGTGATTTTTTTTACCGACGATCCTAAATGCGACCGACATCACCAAACGAAATTCGATCGGTAAACACCGTTATCGCCCGAAATACGGTCGGTGATGTCGGTCGGCCCAATCCAATTTTCTTGTTGTGTACATTCATACATACATACAATTTAATTTTTGAAAAAAAAAATACCCACATACATACACTTTAATATTAAAAAAAAACCATAAATAAAATTAATCAAAAAAATCCAAAAATACCTTAAGGGAATGTGAAAACAACTCCCAAAATCGGAAAATTCGTCCAAAATTCGAGTTACTTCAAGGCCAAAAAGCCCAATTCAGATTTTTGAAACAAAAATTAATTAGATTAAACCCTAAAATTAAATAATTGCAGAAAATTGAAAAAAAAATCAAAAAAACTCAAACCCTAACCGAAATGGGTGAAAGGAGGAGGATGAGTGGCGGTGGTGGAGTGGCGGTGCGAGCAACAGCCCAACCGCGAGCAAAGCAACAGTGACAGCAGCGCAGCAGATGGAAGGAGAGAGAGGGAAGGAGAAAGAGAGAAGGAAGGAGAGAGAGAGACTCGCCGGAGGGGGTTTGGGTTCGAATTGAAGAGAGAGAGTGAGTTGTGTTGTGAGTTGTGTTGTGAGAGAGAGTGAGTTGTGAGTCGAAAGAATAGAGGGTTGAAGTCGAAGAAAGAGAAAAAGAAAAGGAATTTTTTAATTTAAAAAAATAAACTTTACCGATCGAAAAATCTGTTGGTGAATTTTTTGGTTTTTTTTTTAATTTTTAGTACTGATGGGGCCATTTAAAACCAAGGATTTACCGACCGAGGTAAATTTTTTGGATTTTTTTTTAAAAAAAATTTAGTACTGATGGGGGCATTTAAAACCAAGGATTTACCGACCGATTTTTCGGTCGGTAAATTTCACCGATCGATTGCGGTCAGTGTTCCCGACAGATTTTTCGGTCGGTAAATTTCACCGACCGATTGCGGTCGGTGTTCCCGACCGATTTTTTTTTCGGTCGATAATTTCGGTCGGCCTTAGACGAAATTCTAGTAGTGAACGTTGAAAACGGACAAGAAACGAAGAAGATATGAAGAAAACAAGATTTGCTTGAAGCTCTTACAATGGAGTCTCTCTTCCAAAACTACTCGAGGAAGAAGAAGAAGAAAAAGAAAGAAAATTCTGCAAAAATAAAATCTAACTAAAACTAAGCTATTTCATCTACATCTTTCTCTCCCTAAAATAGTCCTATTCATACTACCATATTACAAGTTTTGCCTAAAATTACAAGATTGTCATTACTAAGATTGCAAGTTGTCATCCTAATCAAAGCTCGAAAGTCAACTCAATTTTCAATCAACCATAACTTTTGATGTAGAGCTCCGATTGAGACGTGTCATATACCGTTGGAAAGATCTTGATCTCTAAATTCCAACACAATTTTTTTCGCATAACAAGTAATTGAAAAATGAAAGTTATGGGCAAAATAGTGACGGTGCGCGCGTGACGGAGCAGAGTGCCTGCCAGAGAGTTTGGAGCGAGCACTCAGGGGGTGAGCGGGCGCTTCAGGGCAGTGAGCGGGCGCTCCAGGAGGGTGAGCGGGTGCTCCAACCCTACTGCCTGCTGCACAAAAAATGTAGAAGAACTGAGCGGGCGCTTATGGCATAAAATTGTGACTATGGACTCCAAATTTGACCGACCATAACTTTTGTCTCGAAACTCGAATTGCAGCTTGTAATATACCGTCGAAAAGCTCTCGGAGTCTACTTTTTTAGGGGACAAGTTTCACTTGCAAATTTAAAATGTGAATAAATATATGGCTCAAAGAAGATATTAGAGTATATGAAAAGATACTTAAAGCACAACTCTTGTATAACCAAATCATGACAACTTGCAATTATCACTCAAAACTTGCATTTGGAAGCATGAAAGGAGAAAAGGGAGGAAAGTTGAATAAAACCTATTAAAACCACTAAAAACACAAAAAGCTCAACAAAACTACACAAAGTGGAAATCTAGCTGCAAAGCTAGTAAAACGATGTCGGAAACACACAAAAAGGCCAAAATAAGAGGGAAAACAAGGCCTAAATGAGATCATTATTTACACTAATCATATATACCTCAAATTACACTAAGTAGCTCGAAGACTAGTGTTTGATGCATCGTTTAACCCATGCAAAATGTTTAAAACAAGAGACATTTTGGAATGTTGTGGTGTGGACACTCCCTTTGGTACTCCTTGAAGCTTTCCCAAGCCCCATAAAGAGACTCATTTACTTTTTGGATGAACCCTTGAAGCTTGGTTCGGATCTCAACCGTTGTTGAGTGTAAAGGTTCGAAGGAACGTGATGGTAGTTTCCTCCCAAGATGTAAGTGAATTAGTCTTCACTTCGTTTTCCAATCAATCAACAGCTTTTCCCACCAAATTCGCCAATGAGAATTCAAATAGTTTCAATCTTAGATACGCTTACTATAGGCATGTTCCCTTATCGGGCCTACGTCCTACATCGATTTTTAATTGTGGGCTAGAGCCATAAATCCCACACGTGAGTGCGTTGGGGAGTGTTCTTGCTAGAGGGGATCGCCACCGTGCCTATACAGGTTAATCACAGACGCTCGGAACATTGGCGCCAAACTATCTAATGGCCCCACTATTAGGTCCAATAAATAGAGCGTGGTTCGGGAACATGGTACGGATAAGATCTTTGACCCAATCCGCCCCCATGTAGCGGCCTTTACTCGGTCTCACTGTAGTTCCATAAATCATAATCATTGAATTCAAAGAGCCTATCGATTTTATCTTAGAACGCGCATTAACCTAATATTACTACAAGGGTTGATTTCTATTATGCACGCAACGCTACCTAGCCTAATTATTGTGACCACTTTGAATTAATTAAATTAATATGGTGCCTAAAATGCATTCGTCCATAATTAATCTGAATTTAATGTGATTGAAGCAAATTCCAGTCTTGACTAAGCAATCGAAAGAGTCCTGTGCATAAGAATCAAGAATAATAATATATAAGAATTGAAAACTCAAATATATACAAATCAACTCACCTTGTATCGTTACCAAAGCAAAAGAAAAAACTTATTAGTGTATCTAAAGTTTTGCTTCCAATTGAATTCCTTATCACAACAAAGGAAATCGTTAGCATTGACAATTACAATTAAAATAATTGCGATAAGTTGAAAATGATTGAAAACAAATGAAATTACATGATTGAAAACCAAAAGTAGAACAAAATTCAATGTATTAAAATAATTGAAATTAATAACAAGAGAAAAGTGAGAGAGAGAGAGAGAGAGTTTGATTGAATAGACTTAGAATTTGTACCTAAATCTGCAAAGATACGACTCCGAAAGCTACGACGAATTCGAGCGACTTTTGATTTTGAGAGTGGTTTGTGTTTGTGGATTGAATTTGAATGAGAGAGAGACTTTTGAGAGCTTTGAATTTCACTTCGTATGATAATTTTCGTTGATCGAATATTGATTTTCATTGATGTTCGATTAAGCACCAAGAGTATGTATTTATCGGCATATGGAAAGATAGATAGCAAAAAGGTAATCCATATATATGCTTTTGGTGACGTGGCAAGCCATGTCACCAAGCGTATATATGATTCTTTTTTGTTATCTATCTTTCGTTCAAGAATTTTGCATCTGTATTTTCTAAAACTAATATACGATATGGGAATATCCTTTATCCAATTTTGATTTTCTTGGAGCTTAAGGTTAATCTTCTAGATTATTTTTAATCATTCTAGAATTTTTAGGATTTCTCTTAGAATTTCTGAATTTCTTATTTTCAAAAATCATTTTATAAAACTTGTAAAAATCATAGAAAATAAAAAAAAATCTAAAAATACAGGCGAACTTAAAAAAATGAGAAGTTGAAATCTTAGAAATGGCATATAGAAAATATTCTAAAAAATCCTAAAAATAAAGAAAAAGCCTAAAAATAGAAAATAATAAAAATAAAAATCCTAAAAATAAAGAAAAAGCCTATTAATGGACCCTCGGTGTATGATTTCAAACTCAACTTTAAATTGACTTGTGAAAATGGGTGTGGTTTTTGGATTTTGTCGCAACTTCCGGAATTAAATTTATTTCGAAATGTCGTACTTTTTATCACCAGCTATTCAATTTGGGGAGACACTTTTGGGTGTCTACACTTACAAAACCCCATTGACTTTTATGGTGTCAAACTACGTGTCAAAGTCCTTGAGGTGCTTGTGTGGACTTTCACTCTAGAGGCCATGAAAGGGTCTTAACTCAATTAATTGTATCAAATTGGGATGTATCTCAAATGTCCCCTCAATAGTAGGTAACCGGATTACCCTAGTAGTGGTGTAGGCAACCGGGCTACCAAAATTCTACAAAGCTTGAGCCATCTTATCCTCCTCTTGATTACTTTCACTCTCGAAAGCTTCTTCTTCTTCTTCTTCACAAGATGACTCACTCAAGTGTTCACGCTCAATCTCTTTTCTCTCTCAAGCTCTCTCCTTCCTTGCCTTTCTAAGACTTCTCCACGTTTTCTCAATCTTGGGATCAAAGTCAAGGACAATATAGTCAAAACTTTGCATGAAGAAAAAGCAAGGACAAATATTTTTGGTGCGTGTTTTTTTTTTTTTTGAAATTTAATGAAAAGAAGTAAAACAAAATCACAATTGTTGCCAAACCTCCCCTAACAACAGCGCCAATTCGAAGACCCTCCTGGCTAGGGTCGATGGAAACCTAGTTAGGGCACCACCAAGAAAATACAATTTATATGCCTCACATTACACTAGCTAGCTAATAGTAAGTCAAGGGTCAAAACACAAGGAGGTTGTCAAGCACAATCAAGACTAGTCTCTATGATTTAGAAGGAAAACCCAAGTTTGAAAGAGAAATTCTAATCAACTAATAAGACTTTGAACTTAAACTTCTGAAATATCAATCAATAACATCCTAGGAAGACTAGTTCACCCAATCACTCACAACCAATCTAAACAAAAGGGGTTTAGCTCAGTCCAATCAAATGATTATTTTGATCCTAACCTTGATTTCAATTGAAATCATCTCCCAAGTCATTCATCATCCAAACACTAGCTCAAGTTGGACTCCCATCCTAACTCTTACTAGCAATTGTCAAAACAAATAGGTTAGTAATCCAAGTTTAAACCCCAATACCTTGGTGAAGTTAAATTAAAGAATCTTTCACAATCTAATCCTAAAGTGGCCAACTCCAAGTTTAGAAGGCTTAGGAAATCACAAAAGAAATCAAAAATTAAGAGCTAGTAATAAAGGATTGAGTATGAATACATCAATTTGGCATTGGTTACATTAAATTGGGTCCCTAGCTTTGTAGGTAAGAAAACTACTCACTAGCCATGAATTTAGACATGAAAACAACAATAATTATACTAGAAATTAAGAAAGAAGCCATTAAAGAACACTAATTGAAGATCAAAACAAATGTAAACCTAAAACAATGCAAAAAAAAAAGCATACAAAACACTAAGGGAAACAATCTAACAACAATTCAAGCAAGATCAAATGAAAAAAAATGCCCACAAAATTGCAAAAAAATAATAACAATGAAAACTACTCAAAACTTAAATTAAATGGAAGAACCTTACTCTATGCGAAGAAACGAATGAAATGCATATAGAATTGCTGAATTTGATTGAGAATTGAGAAAGTTACAAAGGAATTAAGAAGAACTTCAACTATGCTCTAATAGTGGTTTCTCTCGCCTACTTTAGTGCAAGGAAGAAGAAGCCTAACTAACTAACAATTTTTGAAAAAAGTAGAAATTTTTTTTTACAAAATGAAAGCCTGTTTATTTTCCCCAAAAAATCTTATATATACCTCTTAATACAACATTGAAATAATTACTAGAATGTCATTACTAAAATCCCAAAAGTCTAAGAATTTTCAAAGTTTCCACCAAGTCAAAGTGCAAAATTCAATGCTCGTAGGTACGGAGAGGCTAGAGCGGCTCGACATTTTGGTAGTAATCTTGGCAAAATTGCAGAGCAGGTAGGAAGAGACAAAACGGACGCTCTATCTCCTTGACATTTGCTCCAAATTCATTGACTTCAAGCTGGAAAAGGGGCCCTCCAGAGAGGTTGCTTTGGAGGCTTGACATATGCCCACTTTTTGCTCCTTTTAATCTCTGGTCAACTCTCCAAATGCTCTAACTTTGACCGGCCATAACTTTTACTTCAGAACTTGGATCATAGAATTTAATATACTGTTAGAAAGATAACGATACCATCTTTCCATTGCAATAAGTTTCACCTACAAAATATAAACATTCAGCAAGATATAGATAGAAGAAGTGATTAGCACACAATAATCAAGGCATCTAACCACAACTCGCAACTTTATGCCACTTACCATTTGTTCTACTTGAGTACATCCTGGTTTGATGGACAACTTATGTTGGATGATTGATGGATCAATCCTTGACATTTCTGGATTTTCCCATGCAAAATAGTCTTTATATGTTTAGAGGACTTTTATTGTGGACAATTTGTCATCCTTTGTTAATTCCTTACTAATATAAGGGTACCTAGGATGATCCTTAGTACCAAGATTTACCTCCTCAAGAGGTTCATGAACCTGCTGCCTAATATCTTCGCTCTTGGCCCATAATTTGACGTCATCCTCTGTACCATATAACCCACTCAAGGATTCATAAGGAATAAAAGCATAGGCATCAGAGCTTTCGACTAAAGACACATTGGCATTGTGAACCATAATTGAGTTTACCTCTATACTGCATCGGGTATAATAACTTGCATCGACATTGCGAAGAGCTAGGGAAGTACTAGATCTAATTTCAATGTTATGATTCATTGGATTCAAATAAGTAAGAGAAGTCTAGATAATATTATTTATATCCAAGAGTAATTATATATGGAAGAATAACTCTTCTTCCTCAAATAGTGTTAATTATATCATCAAATTGCCCCCAAAAGGGATGCTCCATGAACACCACATGATATGGGATGATCTTTTGATTCTAAACTCTTCGCACCTTGGGGAACTACGAATGTGTTTAATGCATCATCATCCTCAGCAACCTCCTCTATGCATCTGATTTCATTTGAAATAACAAACATATTTTCGTTTTAAACCCTAAGCATGCAAGATTACTAGGTGGGATGGTTAATAGAAATAAATGCATGTAAGGACTAGATCTGTKGTGATCGCTTTGTTTAATGCAATATTCAAGGTGATTAAAAGCCAATTTGTCCATGAATTAGGCTTATTAAGCGTGAGAACATGTAAATTGTCGGTCTTATTTAAGATATAATAAGGGTTGTGATTTGCAAGCATGCAAGCATTCAAGAAGATTAAAAGTTTTTCTAACATTGATTTTAATTCATGTCAAACAGTTGTTAATCACTTTTACATGCAAATTTACTTAGAATGTCAAATTTCTAACAAGCATGCAAAATGGGGTTAAGAAATTGAGACATTGGCCTCAAACAAATCTTGCAACACGGTGCTATCGTTCAAGAACGATGCTAGGGACCTACATGAACCCAATTGATCTAGATGAAACCGTACTTGAACAAGGAACTTGAACTAACTCGAACAAGAACTAAGAATCTCAAATGAGTATGAGGAAAAAATTGTGTTTAATGTGTTTGAGAAATGCAAAACAATTTGTGTAAATTTGAATGCGAGGGAGAGTATTTGAGGGTGTTTAAGAGAGTTTTTAGACTGAGAGAGAAGGGAGAATCGGGCATAGCTTTGCCTTATGATGTGTCTGAAATGAGGAGCCACGACCTCTTTTGTATAGGCTAATGAGACGTAGGGAGAAAGGGTGTTGGGTGTGATTACACCCACCTGGGCCTAATGGCGCCAAAAATGCATGGCTTTTATGCGCAAAAACTTGTCTAATTTAGTTGCGTGATTTCGAAAAATATTCGAAATAATACCTCCCAATATTATTTGTTACGACACAGACGAGCGAAAACAAGTTCGCAATCAATCCACTACACAAGCTAGAACAACATGCAAGTATAAGATAGCAAGCAAGAACAACAACCAAGAGCATAAAGAACAGTTAAAGAGTTATGTAAGAAAGATTACCGTGGGAAAACCCAAGAACCGGGAGTAAAAACCCACCCTTGGACTATGACTAAATTGGTGAATGAATCCAACCAAGTACACAAGCTCCAATTACATGCAATCGCAAAGCTTCACTCTAATCCTATGCTTAAACAATGAGTTTTAAGGTTTAGAAAGTTTTTCGATACTTGTTACAGAGTTTGATATTGTGATGCATGAGACATGAAGGAAAAGAAGAGCTATTTATACTCCCACCGCCAAACCTCTATAACAGGGCTAACCATCTGTAGGATTTGATAGGAGCCACTCACACCTACCTCAACAAACAGAACTAAAAAAAAGTGCAGGGGAGGTGTGACCCGTGCTCCTAGGCGCACCTCGTGCCCTAATAGGCGTGGCCAATGCCTGTCCTGCAACTTGCTTTGCTTCTGCACTTTCTCCTAAGCTCCACTAACGCGAACAACGCCTCGTCAGGCGCCCCTAGCGCCCATGGCTCAGAGGATCCTTCACCATCTCCACACTCTTCAACCTTTCATTATTTTGCTACGAGATTTTGACTAGGTAATCTTCAAAGATCTTAGAGAGCTCGGGCAGCAAGCCAAGGCTTGGAACGTTTTGGAAGCTTTCGGAACAAGCCGTTTTGTTCGGCTGCGCATTTTTGCTTAGGAAATTCATAAATAATTTTCCATAAGTTCAAAATTATGGGAATATATAAAAAATTCCTTATAAAATGTAGTATTTTTTCAAATTTTAGTTATTTTTGGAATATCTTTGATAATTTATTTAATTGTTTTAAAATTAATTAAATTGTTGAAAATTCCAAAAATTGCAAAAAAAAAATGGTTAGAAAAATTCTAGAAAAATTTCTAAAAATAAGTAAAAGTTATTTGGAAATTAAAATGTATTTTTAAGGGTTACTAGTGTAGAAAAATGTGCTCAATGCAGTGAAAACTTGTCTTTTTTTTAGGGTCTATCAGGGCTCTAGCTCTCTGAATTTAATTTGGTTTGTGTATTGCCAGCACAATAAGAAAACTAGCGTTTACAGACTATATAAAATAAATAAATAACGAACGATAAAAAAGCGGGAGCGGTCGGTAAAAGGTTTGTCGACCGTCAACGGTCGGTAAATGATGATTGATATCAATTTGGACGCTAAATAAAGGTTTATTGATCATTTGACGGTCGATAAAATATTACCATCCGTTTTTAAAATATAGATGCTAATTACCGACCGTCATAAACAGATGCTAATTACCGACCGTTGGAGAAGCAAATGGGAAATACCGACAGTTAACAGTCGCTAAAATTGATTTACCGACTGCTAACGGTCGGTATTATTTAATTATATTAAAAAAATAAAAATAAAAATCAGTATTACCGATCATGGGATGGTAGGTCAAATTGTGTGTAAAAATAAAAAAAAATGATATAGAAAGTTGACTAACAACTTTCTATATTTCTTATTATCATTCAACAAACACAAAAAAAAACAAAGTGGAAAAGCATTATAGCATTATAGCATTATAGTAATTCTGTAAATAACATAAGAGTAGTAATTGATATATTAATATGAAAAAAATTACAATTTCCAAATACGAAGTACAAAAAACGTATAGCAATTAACTTTCTCTTCCTAAAAAATCAGAGGATTCTTCAACTCATGTTAGAATCCACCAAAACTTCATCCTTGAATTTTCTAGAACTCAAGGATTCTTGAAGTAATCTAGATTCTCCTCGGAAAATTGAAGTTAAATCTACAACAAAAAAAATATGAAAGTCCTCAAAAATTAAAATAAAACTATGAAAAAATTAGCAATAGAAGATCTAAACATTAATAAAAAAAATCACATTCACTCAAAACCCCAAAATAATTTTCGAAAACTACATCTATTTTTTTAAAAAAATAAAAATGTCGACAAAATTGGAATAAAAAATGGAAAATAAAAAAATAATTTGACAAAAAAAACAATATCTAAAGTATTTCAGTAAATCCAGAAAACGAAAAAGAGGGAAAAACCTAGATTTAAACTCGAAAACAACTAGGAGAAAACCCCTAAAACACAAGAAAAACGGATAACAACCCTAGATAAAGAAGACTAAAATAAAAATCACTAGAATAAAACCACTAAAAACTGAAATGAAAATAAAAAATGAGCACATAATTGAAAAAACTAAAATGAAAATAAAAAAAATCTTGAAAAACAAAAAATAGAAAAAAAGAAAAGAAAACGAAAAATAAAAGTGAAAGTTTTAGATCTGAAACCAAAATTTTCATAAAATAAAAGAATTTTCAAAAACTAGATATCATCAAACGAAAATCAAGGCATCAAAAACAAAAAAGAATTTTCAAACAAAACGGAAAATTAAAGAAAAGGAAAATTAAAGTTTAAATTCAAAAAGTTTAAAGAATTTTTAAACAAAAAAGAATTTTCTTTATCTTTTTTTCCATTGCCCCGTGTCTCATAATGTATGGATGTCCATTGCAGGGTGGTTGGGATTCCGAGGTCCTCATCATGGTTTATCTTCCATTTGGAAGCAAGTGAAGAGGGATTTCGGTGCCTCTAATTTTCGTGGCAATGTGATTCTTGCAGGCCTTCAAGCTATTGTATGTATTGTGTGGCAGAGCAGGAACAGATCCTTGTGGAATAACTCACAGGCTAATTGTTCCGAAATGATCAATGTAATCAAAGAGATTGTGATAATGCGTATTAGGAGTATTATTCCTAGGAAAAGTTCCAGGAAAGATGTGYAATGGTTTGAATCTTAGTATTAGTTTATTTTTGTGCTCGATTAGGCCAACATAGTTCGGTTAATCTTTAGAGCACTTAGGATGTATGTGATGTTTTTGAGCTTAATAAATTGTTCTTTTATAGATCAAAAATAAAAATTAAAAAATTAAAACATCAAAAATGAAAAATCAAACTAACCTAACTCAGATCTTGAATGGAGGTAAAGGTGCAATAACGACGGTACGTTGGAGTGAGGTCCGGCGATGGCRGTTTGTTGGAGAGAGATCGAACGGCTACGGTACATTGGAGAGAGGTGCGGGGGCGAGTTGAAAATAAGGTTTTGAATTTGTGAAGAAGATGAAGGAAAGAGAGTGTTAGGGTTATAAAGAGGAAAGTGATGAAGATGAGAGTATGTAGTAAGAGATGAGAGAGAAGATTAGGAGAGGTGAGAGAAAGGGTTGTGATGAGTGGTAAGAGTGAGGAGAGAGGAAAGTCAGAAAGATGCATTTAGTAGTCAGGAGTGATGAGAGAGGATAGTGAGGAGATAGGTTATGGGAAATTGGGAATATCAAGCATCGACCAAGCTTTATTTAGATCAAAAATTATTTTTTCATATTAGCGACCAATTTTTCGCTCGGTAAAATCACGGAGCGGTCAGTAATATTTTTTTATGGTCGGTAAATTTTTAARACAGTCGGTAATTATCGTCTGACGCAATAACGGTAGGTAAATTAAGATTTACCAACCTTTTTTGTAAYGGTCGGTAAATTCGGTTGATAAAAGTGCGGATTCTTGTTGTGAAGGAGTATCTTATCATTGGCCATCTTAGGCTAGGGAAAAATGTAGATATCTACACAATCCATTTTATATCTTTCAAATTTTGATAGAAAATTAAAATCTATGTCACATGYGTTAGCACTTTTGTCAGGGGAATTAATATTTTCCTAATCGATTTCATCTTGAATTCTGTTATTCATGAAAATTACACAATAACTAGCTTTATGGGTGAAGGCATCATGCCATTTACAATAGATTTTTCCTTTTATTTTGTTAGGATCTCTATCTTTATGTCAGCCAACTAGCTTACTTATTGAATCTTAACATTAAAGATTTTATCACATTTTTTTGACGTCACATGTAGTCCCTCTTTTGGTCAGTTTTAAAATACTTTTTCTGAGAAGTCTTTTTGCTAACTAGTTGTGGACATTTGAATGGTGGCCTCTAGACAAATTTAACCATAGCCACATCACTAGATTCTTATTTACATAGTTGGCGTAATATCGATGTTTGYCTTTTG
Organism: Bassia scoparia; assembly: GCA_008642245.1. Taxonomy (NCBI): domain Eukaryota; kingdom Viridiplantae; phylum Streptophyta; class Magnoliopsida; order Caryophyllales; family Amaranthaceae; genus Bassia; species Bassia scoparia. Next base: position 63,443 of record SNQN01002286.1, on the reverse strand, counting down.
ATTCTTCAGTCAAACATCTTTATCTGCAACCAATAACAATTAATAATGCCACAAAATAAGGGAAATATTGGCCCTCAAATTTCTTCCTAGAAGAAAATGACAAAACCTTTAGGACTATTGAAACAAACTCACACTTAGGTAAGTTCAAAAGACATCTGATAGATCTTAGCACTCTTAAATTTGGCTATGTAATCTTCCACTGGTTCCCCCTTTTTCCTGTGCTTTCTTGTCTAAATATCATTTGGAAACTCAAGCCTCCACTCTGGTGAAATTGCGAAGGAATTCACATTGCAAGTCTTGCCAAGTCTGTATAGAGTTTGGAGGGAGATGTGTTAATCAAGAAAACGTCGTATCTTACTTTGAGATAATCATTGTCTGCTGCTTCCCTACATTGGCAGTTGAACCTGACCAAGTGTTCCCCAGTAGATATTGATCCATCGCTTGAGAATAGAGGAGAAAATTAAGGAACCTTGAACCCTTTAGGGAAAGGATGCATCCTATATACCCATTTATGATAGGGATTACAACTTGACATGTCCCTCTCCTTTGGTAACCAGCTTTATGATCCAAAGCTATTTGAATCATATCCTCCACTTACTTTAAGAAAGGTTCATTTTATGAAATCTGTCCCATGAGCACATACGGATTTCGAGCATTTGGATATAGGTTATATGGATTCTAGTTATATTTGACTCCAAGGGGAAACCCACAATTATTACTGGAGTTTTATGTTCCCATCACTTGAAATCCCAATAAACATTCTTCTATCCTTGCATCGATCCCTTACCCCCAATAATTGCCTTGATGAGAAGGATACATTGGATTAGAATAAGCTTGATGATGAGAGCCTTGACTCCAAGTTTGAGGAATATAAGTAGGTTTTGGTTCATGATAAGTASGATATGGTTTTTAAGGAATTTGCTCATGTCTAGCAGTTTGAGAACTACCAACCATTTTTGGCACGTTTTCTCTGCCATAAACTCCAACTACTGAACCTAAGTTTGTTCTTGTAGGGGGAATAAGTCCCATTGAGAAACTCAACAGGTGTGGGTTTTGTGGAGGCAAAGGAAAAGAAGCAGGTCCTGGATCATCATGTTTATAGACTKACTCATAACCTAAACATAACCCAACWTCCCTCCTCTAACTCATGCCCCTTTCATAGGCACCAAGGGAAGGGAGATTCCTTGGAAGTCTGAAGGGTAGGAGGGACAATTAGATCCCATCAAATTGTTTGCTTTAAGATAACCTAAGGGAGGTAACTCTCATAGGTTTTCGACAATTGTTCCTGAACCATGGGTAAGTAACACATTCATTAATCTCTCATTGAGTTGCTTGTGTTTTTCCACCAATAGTTCCAATCTAGTAACCACCTAAGTTGCTACACTCTTAGCCAAAGCCACATTTGTAGCATTTTACGTTTCATTGATATCCAACAAAATCCTACACACCTGCCCAATAACTACTTCTTGGAAATGAGAACCAAAGTTTTGCAACTCGACWGTTATTACCCTAGCAATTTCATGCACCATACCACGATGGAGGTTATTGAACTGTTCCTTATAATTTTCTTTAAGGTCCTCTAGCAAACTTTTAACATTATCTACGTATTTAGTGTATACTGAATTGAGTAAGTTTGTAGTATGTAGGAGAACGATTCTTCCTTGTATTTAGATGTAAACCTTCTTGCCTTTTTGTTTGAGACTCGAATTGCTTAGGAGGTAATAGATCTTTATTAGATTGTGGAATAGTATCTACATCAACAAGATCCTCTAGTGAATTTTTAGGATTATTTTGGTCGGATGAATTATAATCGTTCTGATTTACACCTTTTCGAGTGGATCTCCTAGGGGTCATGGTTCAGAAGGACTTATGAAGTATAAACTTCATTCTCTCCTACTGTGGTCGCCAAAAACCTGTTGAGATGATTTTGCACTTTGATAGCAAGTCAAATGCCGAACATTGTTTTTGTTTTATCAGGGTGTTGCCCCTCTTGTTAATGGTTATAGTGGTTAACCTCGTTAATGTAAAAGGCTCCTAAAAAGTAGATAGAAGTTTGTAGTTATATTAGCTTAAAGATTATATAGATTGTGGAATGACACTAAAATTTAAGACAAACAAGTTTGATAAAAGATGCAAATGCCTTCCCGTTTAATGAATTGATGATTTGGAAATTGGAATCAATATGTTAAAAAACGCTATCTATAGAGTATCTTATTTAAACAAAAAGTAAAGATAGAAATCTGATACTTAGATAAATAAGTATTCTATCATTATGTTATCTTATTTATCAATATGTTAACTATTCTATAAGACTGCACCATATACATGCATTTCTTATCTTGTATACATAACTTTACATTTGATTGCTAGCAAAGACAAGACAATACATTGGTTAAAATTGAAAACGGCCTTGCAATTGATTGTTTATTCAATGAAAACAAGAAGAGTTAGCAACAATAATATTGTAATAAGAATAAGAAATGAGAAGGTTAGATTATTTACAAATTTATAGATGTTTAATTGTTAATTATTCCATATTACATGATTTAAAGTGATTACAAATAAGTAAAAACAAGAAATAAATAAAGAGAAAAGGAGAAAGGAAATGATTGTTACGAGTTTTGTGACCTCATATATTACATAATTTTGTGATGGCACAAAAAAATGAAGTTCCGCCTYTTTTAAGAAATGAATTCGGTAGGAATGTAACTACACAATGGGTTGCTTTACTTGTTTATACTCCAATAACTAGTATTTTGGCCCGGCGTTGCCCGGGTCATATAATTCYCTTTTATTTTATTATGTCGATTAATTGTTTTCATTGCTTTTATATATGTGAAATGTGATGTACAATATAGTGAATTTGTGATCGTAAAAATAACTGAGTAATTTTGAAACTAAATAAAGGAGAAAATATTATACTTCTTCTGTTCCATAATTTTCAGCGCATTTGATTTTTTTTTTCTTTCCACAATTCACATGTAGATAAAATCTTATAGATATCAACATGCAGATATAATCATCTACATATTATTTTGTTTGTGTTTCAAAGACTAAAGCACCCAAGAAATTATTAAAATTATTGTTAAGCTATAAAGCTAATAGTTCGTCTAGATTAGTGGTTAAAATTTGTTCTAAAAAATTTTAAAAAATTGTGGTTAAAATCTTTAAAAAATTATGGGAAATTATTGAAAAAACTAAATAGTGATATATTAAGTACGCTTTAACAATACAACAATATATTTTTTTTAAATGAAATGTCAAACACTAAATAATATTGGTTGAGTTGGTAATAACATATTGATTGTATCATATATTCTTGAGTTCAAACTTTACTATAAACATATTTTTCAATTGAACAACTAAATCATAATCCTATGTGGCGCTTGACAACATTGTGAAATAATGACGTGGTGTACACGTGTCACAATGCTACAAAGAGCTAAGGGTCCATGTAACGCATGTACAAAGAGTTTGAGGACTACGTGGCGCTTTGACGGTGTTCARAACACCTTTTAATAATATTTATTATAGATTGAATCATAATCACTTGTGTTTAATTGAAGTTATTATTATTATTAATTGTAAAAAGAGCATAGAATGAAAATACACAATTACAAACCAATGGGCGGATGTCTTATGCTATACAGAACAATAGGGCTCCTAACATTATGAATTCCATCAGACCAAACTACTGATGCAGATTCGACGAAGCCAATTGGTAATCCTTTGCTAACAATAACCACATCGAACGACTTCTTTTCATTCAACGATGTAAATGAAAGAGAAGAAGGATTTACTGTGACCTTAATGCTTTTTGATGATTCGACTTTAACTGTGTAGGTGGAATTAGCAATTCCAACGTTAGTCACTGTTCTGCTAAACTTGACTGYAAAATCTTTATTAGTTTTAATCAATGCAGACATTGTAGGGTAGTTGACATCCTTTGGTGAAGAACTTGTGTCGCTCGTTTTCGGACATGAGAAAGTCTTGTTACCCGAAATGGCAGTAATTTCCTGTTTTGTATAACCCTTCTTACATAGAAATATCAAATAATCAAATTCACTGGCTTCATATACTAGTCCAGGATTTGCAGCTTTCACGGGATCGAGATGTCCTGATCCATAGGCGAATTCAGCATCTCGGTTCTTTGAAGGACTCATAGAACGTGCTGCAAGCGTGAGATTAAACTTATTTTAGGCAAATCATTATAATGAGTTTAACATGTATTTTCAATGAAACATCTTCTTGCTATTTTGTCATGATTTTTTTTCCACAGTTTTACAGGTTACCTGTGGTCATTAAAGCGGATTTGATTGCAGAAGGAGACCAATCAGGATGCAGCGATTTCACATAAGCGGCTGCACCTGCGACATGAGGACAAGACATCGATGTTCCTGATAAAATGGCATAATTGGCTTTCCTCGTATCATAAGGGTCTCCTGATACAGAACCTTCAGGAGAAAATGCAGCCACTATTTCAACACCTGGTGCTGTGATATCAGGCTGCAAAATAATGGCAAACATGTTAAAGCAGTCAAAATCAAAGAAAAATACTTAAAAATATAATCAAGCATCAAGATTACCTTAAGAATATCAGGTGCAATAAGGTTGGGCCCTCGGGAAGAGAAGGAAATGACTACAGGCGCCGAAGTGTCATTCAAGGCACCGCTCTTTAAGATGTTTGCCGTTGGAGCTCTACATTAACGGTGGGTAAACAAAGTTAGTTTTTCCCGAAAGAAACATATATATGTTAGTATAGATAATCGAACAATTTGATACAAGATGTGGTGAAAGAAATAAAATTTAAAAAAGTATCATACTTTGTGGTATTAAGGTAGGATAATAGTTGTCCAAACTCATTAGACTTTAAACTGATTGCAGCCATGGGCATAGTAAATGAGACATCATTAATATATGAAGTACGTGTGACTACTCCAATCGCACCCAATTTGAAAGCTTCATGAACCGCATCTTGGGATGTACTGTTACAAACCACTATCTTCCCTTTCACTGATTTTTCAGTGAGGCAGCCTATTATACACTCCCTGAACCAAAGAAAAGAAGGATAGTTGTAATTTGATAATACGATTTTAGTGATTAATACTAGTTAGTTAGTATTGCATTATGAAATATTTTAGAAAGGAATGAAACAAGATTACCATGCACTGTCCTCGAGACAGCGGTCCTCGCTTGATGCACGTTTTCCATATACCAGAGGGAATGAGTCTCCCTTCAAAGTGAAAGTGTTGATCGAATTGCCCTACGTACATGATTTGTTACTTTTATAAGTAACTGATGATATTCAGTAGAATGATAAAATGAGAATGTATACTTACCACTAACGTTTTTCCATTTCCAAGAACAATTTTATCATGGATTCGACGGTCCATAGAACTTGCTCCAACACTTAAAAGCCAGGGTGCTACACTTACTATGGAACCACTAATATTCCCCGTGTTTCCACCAGAGTGTACAACTAGTATTCCTTTCTGCATTGCATGGAACCCAGCAATCGCTATAACATCCTCATTTAGATATTCAGGATTCGATGTTCCCAGAGAGACTGAAATGATGTCAACCCCGTTGGCAATCGCTTCATCAAATGCAGCAAGGATATCCGAAGAAATGCATTCTCTCCGGTCGCATACTTTATAAGTAGCAATTCTAGCATTTGGTACAGCTCCTCTAGCTGACCCTTCCCCTATCCCGTAAAAATTTGCACGTTCCACGATCCTCCCAGCTGCTGTAGAAGCGGTGTGTGTTCCGTGACCAACATCATCCCTCGCAGAATCAAATGAAGTCCAAGCTCCAATAACCTTCCTGAATTCAGTGAACTGGAATTGGAATTCGGAAACAAGTATATATCTATAAATAATGTACATACACATGGAAATTAAAAGGGTAATTGATGAGTAAACCAAAGCTTAATTTAAATTGATAAAGATGATTACTTGTTGCAGGTAAAATTTCTTCCACCTTTGCATGAACCTTTCCATTTCTTAGGTGGAGGGCCAAAGTTGTCATCACGAAAACTAGGAGATTCAGGCCATACACCAGTGTCAATCAGACCAATTATCATGTTACCCTCGGAACTRTTGTTTCTTGGCACGTCGATAGAGTTTTGGAAACCCATGAAATCCCAAGACCGCGTTGTATGGAGCTCTAGTGCTCTACTTGGAAACACAGATATCACTCCATTCATACCTGCCTCAAAATATACAACAAAAAATTACCAAAAASTTTATTTAGAATATCATTATTTTATGGATTTTTTTAAGTACTCCGTACAATTTTGCGGTTTCAATTTTTTTATGCTCATTTTGCGGTTTCAATTTCATTGTTACTGACTTTTGATTATACCACATCAGTACCAACTAAGGTGTGTGGTCAACTTAAATCTACTGAACTGAACTTATTTAAATTTTACTAAATTGAACTAATTAGTACGAAATTGAACTTATTTTTACTCAACAAAACATATTACTAATGAAATCTTAACAAATTTTTAAGGATGTGAAACTTATCGAAATAAGTTGATGAGAACAATGTCTAATAAGAGTATTAAGAAATAATGGTATGTGTGCTGGAGGTAAACTATTTTATTGGTTAAATTGCCTAAGTGTCATAATATGACAAGTCAACAATTTTTAAAAAATTATCTAGAAAAATAATTTTATTTTCATAACACAATCGTTAATAAATATTGAATAAATATTTCTAGATATTTATTGAAATTCTAGTGAAAAAAATTCTTTTGCAAAAATTGTGAGAAAATATATTCTTAAATAATTTTGTTTTAAGAATAAAAAATTTATATTATACATCATTTTTGTTAAATATTTTATTCGCCCTATGAAACAAAATTAGTCTTGCGCAAAGGGCGTCATGCTGCACCTTTTGTTTCTGTTTTACTRCTTCGTCCGTTTTTTTAGACGTTTCATTGTCTAAATTTTAAAAATCGAGGCAAAATTTGATGAATTGATGGGTATTTTAATAATGTAAGTGGGGTCCAAAAAGGAGAGAAAAATGGTTAAAGTAAGTGTATTGATGAATATTTTAATGAAGTAAGTGGGAAAAGTTATGTGGTCCCCACAAAAAAGAGTGATTGAAGAGAGATTAATGAATATTTTAAGTGTGGTCCCCAATCCAAAAAAGAAAAAAAATAAGAATGCGGACATCTATTCAGGAAAATTGCAGTTTTAGTACAATGGGGTGTCTAAAAAAAAGAGGAAGTATAAAAGTTATAAGTGTTTGGTGAAGCATATTAGGGATGAATATTATATTTTCAACAAAAGACACAAATAAATATTCAACAAAAGACACAAAATGAAGTGTTGTGTTTTCTTAATTAATACTAATATTTTTTTGCACGCTATGCGTGCATGTCAACTATACGTATTTGTAAACATCAATAAGTGTTATTTGTTCGTTTACAACATTAGTACTAAATTTAATTTTATTTGTTATTACATCTTTGTCAATGTTGTGTGTTAATTTGTTTGTAAACAAATTTTCAAATATAATATTAAAGTGAGATATATTGAAAGGAAGGAAAACTTGTAAAGTGGAAAAAAGCTGTGTATAATTTTGATAAAGTAGAAAAGTTTGAATTAACATAATAGAGAGTAGATACAAATGATAATCACCATAGTTTAGGTTAAGATATTAAAGTATAGTAAAATTCATGTTAATTTTTCGTTTTCACCTCTATGAATTAGTTACATTGCAACATAATTTTTACTCATTTTTTCATGCACAATTCATTTCTAACATGTCTAGTAATAAAACAATAATTCACTTCATGAACATAATTGAAATTTTAAAATTTTATTTCATCTTCAGATATTTTTTTAAAGGGGTATTTCCCCTCTTCAATATATATGGCAAGAATTAGAAAATTGCATTTAATATGACAATGGACCTTTAATTTTAATTTTATTTTTTATAGAAGGAGCATTTAATTTCATTAAGGGTAAAATTGTATTTTTGAAGGGGGGACACCATCTTYCTCCCCCCTTCACTTATATAATAGAGATTATTTTTGTCAAATGTTACTATATATTGATTCTTTTTTGAACTATAGGATAATAAAGTTGTTGGGAAATAATATTGAAAACCTATCAAGAAAAATAAAATAATTTACGGAGAAGAATTATCCTATTAAAAAAACTTAGATTTTTGTGCACACAACACAATGCATGCGATAATAAAAAATTATATTCATTAACAACTTTAGCTTAACAATCAATAAAATTAATAAGTTCCATGTGATTTTTAAAAAACAAATCTAAATAAACTTTTTTTTTCTTTGAAATTTGATCTAGTTTTCCCCCTTTGCTTATAAATAGTATGTATATTGTAAATTGAACAAATAATTTATTTTTCTAAAACAATTATTATTTATGAATAAATTTTGAGGGGTTAAAAAATTGAATAATTGAATTTTACAATTAATTTCTCTTTTTATTTTAAAATTTTGATTATTTGTTTTATTGTTTTCAATAAGCTTATTAATGATTTCAAAAATGAAATGTTATTTTGGAAAATTTTAAGCTACGAATGACAAAACTGTCCCCCACTATGAGTAAGGGTAGGGTGGTAATATCACATGGACACTACCACCTAACCCAATGGCTTATTCAATAGAGATAATTAAAGTATTTTTCTTTAGTATTTGTGAAAAAGGTAATTAATCGATTAAATAAAATATAGATTATTAAAAACATTGTTTGAAGAATTTACGTGACACTAACCTTCTTTTAACGTTTTACTAGCAGTATATATGCATGCAATGCATGCTACAATTTTGAAAAATAGTACTCCTTCCGTCTCTCAAAGATCATGGCACAACTATTTTTGACACTGTTCACAAGTTGTGAGAATTTTCTATATTYTTATCAACATATTAGAAAAAATATATATAGTTAAGTGGGATTTTGATGATGAAAACTTTATTAATATMTAATTTTTATTTAAATATTTTTTTAATAATATATAACTCAATATATTTAACATACAAATTGTGCCTTGAAAATGTGTAAATGACATATGACGTGATCCTTAAAGAATAGAGGGAGTACATAGTTTTTTTCTACTTTTGATTCATATTTTTATTTTGTGTGGATGCATATTCAATAAAAAAATACACTTAATAATTTTGATTGTCTAATTATTTGATTGTTGTATGACCATTATTATTAATGTATAACGCCAACACAATATATGAACTTACAAAGTACTTTAAGTAGATTAAATATAGATTAAAAAAATTGAAGATATAAAATTTTATTAGAGCAATATATAATTAGCGTGTTGACTATTTTGAAAATTATAAGTGTGTTGATTGATTCACCTATTTTTATGGAAAAAAATTAATTAAAGTGAATATTAATTCTTAGGATTTATTAAAATTTTCTTTTTTAATTGATTGATTGAAATTCCAAATTTTCTTTTTAAGTATATATTTAAGGGAGGGGGCATAACCGCATAAGTGTCTTTTTAGGTGGACACCGACACTACCACCACCCGTATCCCCTTATACAATAGAGATTTTTTTAAAATAGATAAATAAATAAAATAGATTAGTTAACCATATGTACACATCAATACTAGTTACTATTAGTTAGTTGTTTTCGGCTAAATTGAAACGGCAAAGTTTGTTTGGTTATAAAAAAAAATTACTTAGTTTCAATCACTTACTCTTGAGACGTTCACTCTCATTTTCTGTTAACTTTGCTGCAAAACCATTAAAACTCTTCCTGTAACTTGTAACCAATGCTTCTTCCGCGGTACTATCGGAGGTGAATTTTAAAAAATTGAGAAAAAGATGAAAAAGGAAATTAAGTAATAAGAATAAATAACTTGGAGTATAATGCAATAATGGCATAAATAAAATAGGAAAAATGGAAACTAATAATSCCACCTTTTGGTGGTCTKCTCTCAATAATCCGACGTCAAAGTAATTACAGAATAATTTCAACTTTAAGGGTGGTCTTCCCAAAATAATCTGAACTCTCATTTTTTCTGTTTTTGTT